>JADHKL010000071.1:0-123983 GCA_019925545.1 Ophiostoma angusticollis | reverse complement strand
AAGTTGTGTGCAAGGTCAAGAATGGATGTGGTATATAATGCGAGTTTCCCTCCTGTATTTTAGGCATATTCTAGAAATCAACTTGCTCCGCTTTTTCCAGCTGTCTCAACACAAAGAGAGTGGGATGGAAATAAAAGAGAGCCGAGGCAAGCGAGGGAAACGCGAGGTCGTAAAATTCGAAAAAGAGCAAGTTAATGGGGCATCAAAATCAAATGTGATCAAGCGAGGTGTGTGGCAAATATTATGGCGAGAAATACAGCTTCTGCAGCCTTACCAAGGCGCAGCAACCAGAAGACATTTGTCGACGCTCGTGTAATCAGCTGAGAACGAGGGTCTTTCCCAGACATCCTCTTATGGCAAGCATTCCAAAATTCTACACGCTTTCGTATCCTTCAACCCCCTTGTTTCTTGAGGAGAACTGCTCAAACCTTCCTATTCTTTTACCCTCTTCTTTCTACCCGTCTACCTGTCACACCCGTCTGACCTCCTTGCCCTTGCACTCCATTTCTTCCTGATGCTAGCACAGCCTTCCACACCCCCTCGCTTCTGCCACTTAGTCCTTCTGGATGCCCAAGGTCATCGAATGGGATTGTCTAGAGTCGTGCAATGATTGCTTTCTCCCTAACATGACTGGTCAACTATGGACGACCTAGCCGAACGACACGAGGCCTGCATGCCACGAATGCATTTGTGTCTCGCAAAGCCCTGCCGAATAGCAATGCCTTTAATTCTGCTGACCCTCCGTTCTCCCACACCTTTTGCAATCGCCTGTCCATCCAAATATCTATGCCAGGCAGGGTTGGATAATGCGGGCTGCTCATGAAAGCAAAGTTCAGTACGGCTGCGGACCGAGCAGTCGTGTGAGCAGTTGTGGGGTATGTATTCATATTCTGTGGCAACTCTTGTAAGAACGAGAGTATGAGCTCAAAAGCCAGGTGGGATCGTGGAATGCGTGGTGTGTTTAACGGAGAATTACACGGGTCTTGGGAAAGGGGAAAGGCAGTTCAACGAGAGAAGCTTGGAAAGAGAAACGGCAAGGCTTTTCCACGCAACGTCAAGCAGTCCCCTGGCAGTCACCAAAAATCGACTGGACAATCTCCCCAGAGCGGGTGGCAAGGACCGACAGCAGCGTGTCGCTCAACTGCAAGCAAGTTAGTGGCTAAAGGTGAAGAAGAGAAAGACATGGAAAGACGTACGCCGTGAGTGCTTTCATTGCAGCCTTGCAGCCAGACCCCGGATCCTGCAGCAACCTGTCCGGGCGCAAACTCGACATGGTAGTCTCTGCAGGTGCGGAGGACCCTGGCAGCTGCTGATCCGTCCCCACTGGCCGCATCCCTCACCATCCAGCAGCCAGTGGTGGTATCCTTCGCCCGGTCGCCGCCAGCCTTGGCAGCCTTGGCAGCCGTTCCGGCCGCCGCCTCGGGAAGAAGCGGCCACAGGCTCTTGATCATATCCACGTGGGCATCTCGCTCATAACCGGTAGCCGCAATAATGAGGTCGACATCTAGCTCTTCCATGCCATGCTCATTTTGATGTTCCGTGGATGCGTCGGCAGTCTCTTCTGTGTCCAGCTCCATAACCAGTCGCAGGCGGCGCTCGTCCGGATCGGTATCGAGGACTTTGACGATTCGGCGCCCAGCCATGATGCGGTGAGGCCAGCGGGACTCGTCCGCCCCAAGCTCACGCCGCTGATGGTACATGCGCTCGTAAAGAGCTTCGATCAGCTCGAGACGCACGACTCCGTAATTCGTTGGGCGAGCCTCCTGCAGTAAGTTCTCCCTATACGTGCCGGGCTTCGCGTACAAACTATCAACAAACTCGGGGTTGAAAATGGAGTTGATGCTGGGGAAACATTTAGAATGCCGTTTCATGCAGAAACTGTTTTTTGGCAAGTACTCACAATGGAGAGTCGTCACTTGGCCGGAGGAAGGCAGATCGCATGACGAGGTACGTATGCGAGTTGGAATAGAGGTTCTGCACATTGTGAAAGATCTCTGCTGCACTCTGCCCCGCCCCAACCACTGCCACGCGGTACGGTGCCATGGGGTTGTTGAGAAGCAACGGCACAAGGTATGCGTACTGAGACGAGTGGATGACGCGTGGGTGTTGGGCCGGCAGGCTCGGTGGCAGCGACGGTTTGCCGCCGACGGCCAACAGCACATTGCGTGCGCGGTAGATTTGCTCAACGCCGGATTCTGTGCTTTTGGTAGCCACACGGAAAGTTGAGACTGGCGCATCGTTGCCGTCCCTGTCAACGGACACGACCTCGCTGTTGTAGATGACAGAGTCTTCAAAGGAGCTTGCACACCAGCGGAGATAGTCCTCGTACTCTATGCGCGCCGGGAGGAACGTGCTGAGATTGGTAAACTCCACGAGGCGCCCGTTCCGGTGCAGGTAGCTGAGAAACGTAAAGGCCGAACGAGGGTTTCGCAGTGTGGCCATGTCCTTGATAAAGGAAATCTGCATCTTCGCCCCTGGCAGCAACATGCCGGCATGCCAGGCAAAGTGATGCTGCTTTTCTAGGAAAAGAACCCTGGGAGATGTCTTGAGCGTGCCCGCTTCGAGGGCGTCGTTGAGGGCCACAGCTATGGCCAAGCTAGCAGGTCCGAAGCCGACGCAGATGAGGTCTTGTACGGCGTCCGGCTCCGCGTGGAGGAGTAATGATGGATAGGCCGTGGATGTGGCGACCATAGCAGTGGTCAATCCGTTGCCGTTCGCCGAGTGTCTGTTTGCGTGGCCTTGCCCGTTGCAGCCGTCGGTCGCCATTTTTGCGTGCTCGAAATGGTTGTAAAACGAGGTGTCTTATACGAAACGGGGAGATTATGAGGTTCTGGCAATGCCTAGATCTCGTGGGATGTCGCGAATACCGCGTCGACGTTATCAACTCGATTAGAATAGATTCGGTTAGAATAGATTGTAGAGACGAGTCTGTCACCGATATCCCCGAGCAAAGCCCAACGACACTGAAAGAACGAGTTGTCGAGGTCAGTTGTGGCCTCTTGTTTTCCGCGCCATGTATGTCCGTTTTTGTTTCCTGAAATCCGCCTGTCCGACGCTTGGGACTTTCAGGGCTATTGTGTTGATCTCTTTGCCCTTCATACACATCTATGTGAGGCGGGATAGCTCCTTAGTCGCTGCTGGCGACCTGCCGTTGTATGGAGTAGCCTGTTGCTAGGCAAGGGGTCCGCTGGGCGGAAAGCTGTGTCAGTCGATGCTGTGGTACTGCTCTGAGCAAGTACCTGTACCCGGGCTGGAGCGAACAGATTTTTCGCGCCCGTGGTAGTTCCCGTGGTTCTCCGTACTCAGTAGTGTTCTTTGTACGCCCTGTGCTGGAACGGAACCCTGCAATTGGAGATAGCATCGATGGACGGACTAATAAATGCACTTCGGCGTGCATTCCCAGGGACGTAACAGACAGTGGACAAAGCAGAACGAGGCAGTGGGCTGTTCAACGCATCTCGTACGTCGCATGCAACTCTGCAGGTCGGTTGTATCGGCGGCCGCCGTTATTTCGGCTGGCAACGGAAGACGAGGGCATGAGGGGGAACAAGTGCGTGTGCATAGAGAGACCGTACGACTTATGTGCTGTCCAAGTACATTGGTGTGGTGGGTAAGAAAATCTTTTGCTCGTACAGCCAAGGGTAGCCCTTGGCCACTAAGGCTCGACCGGCTGCTGATTCTAGCTGTGCACGGGAAGTCTTGATAGTCGGCGCCCACTGCCGTCCCACTACCCGCCTTCTGAGAGTCGACAAGAATTTGAGCCATTGGCAGGATGGCCCATTTGACGAAGACGGAGAGAGACTGGGTGCGGCCAGTTTTGCAAGCCGGACAGTAGCAGGTCAACCTCGGCGATACAGACGGGTCTCCGGTGATACAGGTCTTCTTCTCCGCCGAATGGCACCCCGCGTTAACCAAAGGTAAGGGCACAAGGGAGAACGGTAGCTGTGCCTTGTTTCGTGGTCTGCCGAATGCTCCATTGATGACACAGAAGAACCGTCTGTATGTGGATGTTCTTTGAGTTGGAGGCTAATTTATTATTAGAGAGGCGATGTCGGCATTATCTGAAGATCTGATAAGATGGTGCAGACTTACTCCGTTGTACCAGACACGGCAAGTCGGGTTCCAACGAGATAACATGGGCCGTCTGCTCCGCAGGGCCCATGCTTGAAAATATTTTTCTTGCTTGGCAGCGTTAGTGTCGACTTTGCTCGTGGCGATCAACGGTGTTCCGAAGTAGATGGACAAAAAGAACGACCGCCGCTCGAGCTCGCCAACAAAATGCACATTTTTGGTCATCACCGCTTCTCCCCACGACGGTCCTGCAACTCATTGCAGCTCGGTGATGGTGATGGCGATGCGTGGGCAATCACTTGGCCCATTCTTTCCTCAGTGCAACGACTGTGCGGCCGGGTGGAAACCACCCCTGGAAAGAAGAGCATCGGGACGCCTTCCCGAAGTGGCAGTCAAAGAAAACTTTTTCAGCCGTTGATGATCTGATAAGATGGCATGCAGTCTGATCGGCCGAACTTTTGTGCAGAAGACACACTGCTCAGCATGCATGTCAGCGGGGCGACTTCGGAGCGAAGAGCCAGACGAGGACGGTACCCGTGGTCGAGCGGTTTCTGACATACCTGCCATAAGAACAGGAAGCCGGCGATGGTACCTTGCGGGCCGTCCGGTCCCCTTTCCCCGGCAGCGTCTGTTCCAGGGGCCGCCCCCAACGCTGTGGAGGTGTACGGAGTACTGATGGCATCAACAGGTGGAAGAGCGATCTCGAGCGAATTTTGTCGGCGTGGGAGCGCTGCGGTCTGCTGCTGCGACCGCTGTTCGAGGTTCTGGCAGCAACTTTCGCTTTTCATCAATCGGACCACATCGTGACGCCCGCGCAAACCTGTCATGCGATTCTGACGCGAAGACGGGGGAGAAGGACAGAGAAGAGGAAGAAAAGCTGCCCTTTGCAAAGCAAGTCACGTTTCCTAGACGCCTCTGTGGCTTGTCTTGGCGTCCGTTGCGAAGGTGCAACCATCGCGCCAGCGTCGCACCTTTTTTATTTACATCAGTCGTGGCTACCTATTTACGGCAAGTGCCACAAGATGCCATGTCGTCAAGAAAGGGCGCGACCATCGGACAAGACGAATACGGAAGGAAGAGCCGGTGGTGCTAACAGCTGGCAAGTACGGTTCTTTGACTGCGAGGAAAGAATGTTCAAGTGGCAGGCCATGCTCATTTCCTCCTTCCTCTTGGCTCTCTTGGCTGCGCATGAAAGAAAGGAGCGAAAGAAGGGTGGCACTTCACGAGCATTGCAGCTGCGTAGTTGAACGAGGCCATTGTGTCATTCATTTCTGCAAGGCGGACCAGCCATGATCCAAACGGGCCTGACGACGATCCTGGACAGAGACTGAGACGGCGTTGCTTCTGCATCAAGCCGGGCACATTCGGAGGTGTACAAGCTGCGCCCCATGTTGTACGCTGAAGATTGTCTCTGTCGTCTGCTGCTGTGTGGCTAGAAACGTGCCAAAGCACGGTGCCCAGAAACAGCTTCTGTCGAGACTCTCCTGCTGCGTCGGCTTTTGCACTGCGTTTTGTACTGCTATTTCGAGCTCGGCCTTGGATAATACGAGAGCGGTTCAGCATCCGCCAATAAAATGATGGAGGGCTCCCGTCTGTTGAACGAGCTGCCCGTGCGACCCTACGCATTACTTGGCGCTGGGGAGAGTGTGTGAACGGCATCGTATTGCTCGGGTTGCGCCGCATCGCCGTTCCCCTGTTGGTGATCCTGCCCCGCCGCTCATTGGACTGCGTTTTTACATAGTAGAGTCTTTCCTTCTTTTCCTTTTTCTTTGCGGAGAAAGCACTGATAGAAAACGACGACGCTTCGCTTTCCGAGATGAGTTATCCGGAGGTCGTTCCTGTGTCATCGCTCGAGGCAGTCCCATCACGGTACGGCCACAGCCAACACGTCCAATTCAGTTCCCAGCGAGGCGATCAAAGCCAACACGCCATGCTTGCCGATGAGAAGAACAGGCACGCTTTTTCTGGCGGACTTTACGAGTCCGATGCCGGCTTGATACCCGTCGACTCGTTGCACCAGGCCAAGGCCGAGGGCAAAGGCCTACTCCCTTCCGGCGAAGGACTAGAAGCAGCGCCAAGGAAGCCAAAAACGATATGTGGTCTTCGACCAAAAGTCTTTTGGGTTCTTTCGGGTGTTGGCTTTCTCCTTCTCCTTGTGGCTGTGGCTGGCGGTGTTGGGGGCAGCCTGGCAGCTCGGTCTCGGAAGAAAAGCGTCAACTCGGACAATGCAGTTGCGGGCCCCGAGTGAGTGAAGCAGACAGTCTGACCTGCGCGGTCGTATGAAATGTCCCTGACATGATTGCTTGCAGAACGACGTCCGGCGGGGGCAAGGGTACAGCCGTCGGCAAGACTACGGCCGCGCCTACGCCAACGCCCACGGCACGAACTACGACGAACACTGGCGACACCGACACGGAGCCGGTGAAGACAGCAACCGCCGGTGGAGGAAGAACCACAGGGCAGCCCGCAACCACAGCTTCGACAAAGTCCAAGACATCAACCAGCTCGGTCCCAGCGGCATCCCCAACCTTCCTTAACAACCAGACGTACTCGCTGCGCGGCTTCGCATTCCAGGCCTTTTCCGCGTCAAACTACGGCGGGCAGGCGTCCGGCGTAATCCGCGACGAGGGATTTCTCGACATCGGCTTCGCCAGCGAAAGCTACGTGTGGCTTCCTAACGGTGCGGACTGCTGCGTCACATTTTGCAGCGACGGCAAGACGGCGGTCGGCTGGTGGTGCAATGAGAGGCACCAAAAGGACTCGTCAAAGGCATTCCCCCGGGTCTGGATCGGCTGTGGTCCAACGGCACATGTAGAGCACGCTTGTTCGTAGAGTTGCTTGCGGAGAGATGGCACAGTTTCGTTTCCATGTTTCCTTGTCTTCGTTTTCTCCTCATCTTGACGTTTTATGAACAGCCCTATTTTAATACCTTGCTTTGTTTTGCTCTCCGGTATCTCATTCGCAAAGCCCGCCAACACGAGGCCTGGTCTGGACCAGGACGAGTTGTCGCACGCCGAAGTGCACCGTGAAACGGCGATGCAGACGAGGGAGCGCCAAAAGCCGCGAACTTCGATAAACACTCGCTTGTATCGAGGCCGGACCGGCTACCTCCTTACAGGCGGTAGTAGTGTTCAATGACGCGGTAGTCTGGAAAGGCGAAGAAGAGCAGGGTACACATGGCGTACTGCGGACCGGGCGTGGCAAAGTAGATGCGAGCAAACAGTACGCTGAGGAAGTTGCCTGGCAAAGTTGGAGAGCATCATGGCGAGACGCCAGGGCACTGCACGCTGGGCGACTTGCGGCATAATCAGCTGCGGCGTGAGAGTGGTCGAGAGGAAGGGGGAATGCGAAGGCAGTAGGTGAATTGGTCACACAGAGACCCCCATCCACTACCTATGATACACAACACGTTAGGAGAGGAGAGGAGAGGGGTGGAATGCAAAAGGGAGAAAGTAGAAAGGGAGAAGCCCTCACCATCGTCGCGGTCAAGGAGACCGGGCTACCGCAGCCGCACCACCTTTCCCGTCTTGGATTTGCGCTTCTTGAACAGCACGGCGTCGGCCGCTGGTGGCCTGTCACCCGGCAGCCCAGGCAATATCGGTACGTCGTCGCCATCCTCGGCCTTGACTGCTGGTTCTTCGGGTTCCTCTTTGATCTCTTTGAGCTCTTTGAGGCCCTCCTCCTCCTTCACGTCTTTTTCTTCCTCCTCCTTCACGCTCTTCTCCCCCTCCTCCTCCTTCACGTCTTTTTCTTCCTTCTTCACGCTCTTCTCCCCTTCCTCCTCCTTCACGTCTTCGCCCTTCGGCTCCTTCTTGGCCAGCGCAACGCTCAACAGCTGGTCCAAGTCCCCACTTCCGCCACCCCCACCCGGGGCACTGTCATCACCGCCAGCGACTCGTGAGTCCCGGCCCCAGCGTCGTGGCCGCTTGAAGAGCCCCTGCACGGCAGCGTCAATGTCGATCTTGTCGTGCTCCGGGTTATGGTTTCCTTGTGTGTCGTCATCGTCATCAACATTGCCGCCGTCGTCGTCACCAGCTGCTCCAGGTATCCTCCTTGCCCGCTTTCGTACGCCCACCGACCGTGCTGTCTCGGCGCCACGGTCGACGCCCGCCTCGTCCTCCACAATCACCCGCGTCTCCGTCACTGTCCAGTCGCCCGCCATTGCCAGGTCGCCGCGGAACGCATCCGGAATACTGACGCCAAGCTCCGCCAGTTGCTCGAGCTGTTCGCGCGACGCTGCCATCACCGGCGCTGGTGGTGGTGGTGGTGGTGGCGGTGGTGGCCGCGATCGTGATCCCGGTGTTGATGCCAGCATTGACGCTCCTCCTGGCTGGCGTCCAGCCTCTCCCTTCTCGCCCACCAGCCCGCTGATCCGCTGGAGCTCGCGCTGCACTTTCTCCTTCTCCCGCTCATGCCGGTCATGGTCGCGATGCAGTTCGCGCAGCGCCCGCTTAACCGCTGACTGGTGCTTCCCCGTCGCCTCGTGATTGGCGCGCCCGAGCTTCGTGTTGGTGACGAACGTGGCGCATGGCTTGCACCAGTACTTGGCGTCTACCCTCTTGTGGTCGGCCATATCGTATGTATATGAAAGCGTGCTGCCGCAACGTGCTATCGGAAGACGTTGTTGCGAAAGGACTTGACAAGACTTTAGGTAGTCGGATGGGTGCTCCACAGTGCCAGGCAAGAAGGTCACGTGTTCTCCTCCCTCTGCCTCGTCTCCAACACTCCAGCACATCCCTCAGGACCCTCACGTCCTGAGTCTCTCCCAAAAAGCTTTGCAGCGACTTTTTGATATAGCATACTTTCATTTTTTTCTGTCTTTTTACGGCTGTCGTGAGTTGACGTGCGTACGTGTCCAGCCAGTTCCAGCACCTCCTATCTCTCATCAAAAGAGATGTATCAATATTTATGAGTCCTCCAACAAAACAAGCCGTCTCCCCTTGCCAAGTCTAGTAGTGAGTCGACTTGTCATTAAGCAAAGGAAACAAGGGTGCAAGCAAATGAACGAAAAGAAACAGAAAAGGTTAGAAAAAAAAGGTGTGAAGAGAAAGGAAATTCCAATACACTCAAAGTGGATGCCCCAAGATACAAACGTGTCTGTTTCTGCCGATGCCCTGCATGAAATTCAATGGAAAAGAGAAAGAAGGTATCATTGTTCCGAGTGTTGCTTTTCTGTCGTTAATAGCGGCCGTGGAATCAGTCTGGCGGTTGGCGTTGTCAATACTGTGCGACATTGCTCCGACAGGCCGCTCCTGCTCCTTGTGCTCGGCTAGATGGCCTTGTTTACAGAGCAAGGTAGGCACCGACAATGGCCATAGCCAGAGCCGCAAAAGAGCCAACAGTCACACGCATGGCGTCGCTGGTGATGACGCCGGAGGCCGACGGGGTCGCGGCGGCGCCGGCAGCAGTCGTACCAGCGGCCGATGCCGACTTGGTCCCCGCCAAGGAGTTGGCAGTGGCAGAGCTTTTGAACGAGCCAGTACCAGCGGCACCTGTCGTACCTGCTGCAGCCGTCGTGCCAGCTCCCGCGGCACCCGTGCCGGCAGCCGCGCCAGTTCCAGTGGCCGCGGCGCCGCCAGTCGCAGCAGGTACAGTGCTAGCCGGCGTGGTGACCTGGATCTGGCCATCTGAGAATTGGCTCACAGGCACAGCCGTTGCGGTTGGCTTAGTCGACGTAATAGACGCGCAGGGGGTGGTGTGGCCCTGAACTTGGCCTGGCAGTATGTTAGTTACCAAGCGTGTTTGTTGCAAATCAGCACTGCCCCAATAGGAAAATACGCACCATCACCGATTTGGCAAATCGGGACAGGAATCGTCGTGGTGATGACCTGGGGCTGGCCGTCGGAGATGGGCTTGACAATCGTGGTAGTGATCACCTGCGTGGCAACAATCTGGCCGTCGCCGATCTGGTTGACGGCAGCCGAGATTTCACCGCACGGCATGGCAATAATCTGAACAGCCTCGCACTGGGCGGCCCAGTTGCGATCGTACAGGTTGTAGAAGCTACCCGACTTGCACTGCCAGAACGTGGTGGCACCACCCAGAGCAAGCGACTCGTTGCCGCAGACGGAGAAACCGGCCGTGAAGATGGCACCGGCCTGGGGCGGCGCGTCGAACTGGAACTGGTAGTTGGAGGCAATGTAACCAGTGCGGTTCTGAACATCCTTCAGGGTGCCGTCCTGCAGGGTGAGCAGAAGGGCGCCTTCCGAGCTGCATGAGCTGCGCTTGGCGTGCTGCGAGGTGTTAGCATGAGCCCTTCATAGAGGTAACAGGATGAGCTGTGTCGATACTTACAAGCGGCAGGTCACGCTTGGCGTTCTTGACGACCGCGACCGTGACCTCGAACGCGCCCGAAAAGGACTTGCTGCAGCCATCGGGATACGAGTTCGAGGGCGCGATCGACTCGGTCACGCCGCCGGCCAGGACACCGCCGAGAAGCGAAAGCAGAGCAACAGTCGACTTCATGGTGACAGTGAAGAATGCTAGTAGAAGCGAATTGGCTTGTGGGGGTAATTGTGAACGGTTATGAAAAGCTGTGTCGGCGGAGACGAGGGATAGCAATAGATGAATCCCACAAAAAGGGTGAATAGAAAAACAAGACAAAAAGGATGTCGAAACCAAGCGAGTGTTTAGTAGATCCTGAGCCTGGGGTGGGAGAAGAGAAAAAGAAGAAGAGAAGTAGAGAAAAGAGGGATAGATAAACAAAGACGAAGAACTATTTGAGGGTCTTTCCAGAAGAGGAGGGCAACGGGTTGTTTTGTAAACAACAAGAGAGGGAAGGCAGGTCTGTAGTGGTTGTGAACGAGAGACACAAACAAATGAGAACTACCTGGAGCCAGAGGAAGGAACGCAGGGAGGGGAAGTGCAAGGGAGAAGGGGGTTCATATACTTTCTGCGGTTGCTAAGAAACAAAGAAGGAGGAAGAAGGACAAAGGGTGCACATGCTGCCGGACTTGTTTGCGTGGCGGTTCGCTTGCAGTCAAGGGTTGTATACAGTATCTGCTCGCAGTCAACCACGCATTCTACCGGGTTCTCGAGCATGGCGATGCACAGCTCAGTGTACATGTATGGAGTGTATCTTCGCAGTGCTTCTGGTGTAAGTCGGTGGAGCTGAGTGGAAGCTAGGAGAGAGGGACCTGATGCTAGGACCACGCCAGGGCGTAACGGCTGCCGTAATAGGAATTCAAAGGGAAGGAGCTCGTGGACGGAGAGAAGGGCGAGAAAGTGCCGCCGGGTGGCCAATGGCGTGGCAGCATGACACAGAAGAACCGGGAAAGGGCAGCTGGCCAGGAGCAAAGCTGGGTTGCCGGGGCGTCCTTTCCACGATTTCACACATTCACCAGTTCGGGTGATGTGTGCAGACGAGCTGGCTCCCAGGGAGTAGCAGGGAGTAGCATTGCCCTCAACATAATTTTCTATTCATCCAGACTTTTGCCCTGCATTCCTGATTTCCTCCCTCTTCTCCACGGCGTCCTGTCGTCGAGATCTCGTGCGGTGGCTCGTTAACCTTGCCACTCTCCCTTATGTCTCTGTTCTGGAGCGTTTCAAAGGCAGCGCTAAATCTTTTCAGGCTTGTTAGCGCTTTCCCTCCAAGGAGTTAACAGCCAACAACGGCAGGTACGGTGGCAAGACGCGCAAGTTTTTCGTTTCCCCTTGCGTACATGTACTGCACCGAGCTTGTGAGTTCTGTGCGTGATCCTCGTTCTGGTCTCATTTTGGATATTCTAGCTGGCTGGCCCAAACGACTTGGATGCCCGAAAAAGGTCCCCGCTCTTCCCCTCAAAAGATCCTCCTTATTAGTGCGGCGCCATATTAATAAACGCTCCTGAGGCTGTTCTGGAGGGAGTGAGAGCAGTTCGCGCAACCAATCGTCGACACGGAACAGGAAGTAGGCACTGATCGTAAATGCCACTTTGCGGTGGTAAGCTCCTGCTATGGGAGAGAGCGAAAACGACAAGAACGAGGCGCCGTGGGATCCGGACACAAAAAGGCCCCAGATCAAAAGGACGCTGAGAGCAGGAGCGACGGGACTTCAACGAGGTCGTCTTACGTGGTTCATCTCCACTGCTCCACTGCGTGACGTCGTTGGCGCGGAGAAAACACAGAATATACAGTCGAGAAGGAAGCAGCGTCTGCGACGGAAGAATTTGGGGAGGAAGGAGCAATGAATGCATGAGCGCAAGGGAGGGCAAGAGCTGTCGGTGCAATGCGTAAATTAGGAAGCGGCAGCCGTTCCTATCTCTACTTTAGCTGCTTCCCCTGCCTCAACATAACTCCATGACTTTAGGAATACTCGCCACGTTCCCTTGGTCGCTCAGACGTTGCCTCCGTCGTTGATCCATCATGGCGAAACTGGTGAACTGCAAGTACGACGACAAACGATCACACTTCGGATGCACTGCTGGCTTCAAAACCGGTAAGCCTTGCACAAACTTCTCCGACGACGAAGTCTATTTGTTCCTGTCTCCTTTTGCTTTGAGCCCTTCTCTGTTTACCCGGGCCGCGGCGACTCGGCCTCGAGCCAACAGGCGCTCTACGATAACCAGACGGTAAGAATATGTAGCAGTCTTCAAGAACAATAACATGGACTAATAATGAGCAGCGTCATCGATTTCTGGTCCTTGTTGGAGCCGTCCTCTCCCACAGACATCAGCATGACGACACAGATGCATCTCCTCTTCTTCCCTGGCGCGTTGATGCTTTGAAAAGTTGGCAAGCAGACAGAGCAAGCTGATGTGTCGCTAGTCCATAGCCGGCCAGCCGGCAGGATATGCAGGCCAGTCCTCGTATTACTGGTTGACCACCGAGACGACCGTACCTGGACTTGGGAGTCGTTGTAATTGTACCTGTCCTTGTTCCTGGACGACTCTCGCACTGGGCTGCTGATCAGCGGCCAACATCAGACCGCGTCACAGATTTCGATCTGCGTACCTCCAGTCGGCTGCCGAGGGACTGCATCTCCGATCTGTGACGATGTCTTCTCGTCGCCTTTGCTCTGTCAGCGTTTCCACTCCAATAGGACCGGCCATGTGCTTACTTACGCTGAGCAGAGGGGCATGCTGCTGCCATGAAAACCACAGGCTCTCGGTCTCTTGGCAAAATTGAGAGGCAAGCCAGATGGGTGCAAATCATATCGGCGGGTTGTTCATATGTGCAGCGGGATCGGGGGTAGAATAATATAGTAGAGATAAGGAAGGTGTGTCATGCCAGTCTTTCCCCGACAAGAAATGGGAGAGCTTAAAGCTGAACAAACAACGAGCAGTCTCCCCAGCGGTACGCCAAACCAACGTCATGCCGCACTTTGTGCGGTTATCGTCGTGGCTTTCCGATCCGAGGACACTGCAGAAGAAAACAGAAGAGAGCTCAGAGGGTGCTTCGCTTGGCGGGCGTGCATCGGCACAAGTCGACGTTTGCCCTGGCTGACGACATGAGCCAGGAGCAGCCAGAGGCACTCGAAGCTCGATGGAGAAGATCGACGGAAGATCGACAGAAGAAAAAAATGGTGAGAGAGTACGACGAAGAAGGAAAAAGAACACGAGAAAAAAAAAAAAGTACTTGGTGCAAAGAACCAACATTTTGCAACTACAGACAACACTGTGAAACTGCGCCTCGCACCCAGAGTACGTGCACCTTATATGCTCTGTCATACGTATGTCCCTCTTCGTCAGGTGACATCTCCCTCCTGCTTCTAGGGACTCGATCAGGTCAGCGTGAAAACTGTCGCGTAGTCACAACGTAGTCTCTGGAGCATCGGTGCCTTGCACGTTCACCACAAGATTCTCGGAGCGCTGAAAATCGTGCTCCGTCCCTTTTTCCAGTGCCGGCTGTCTCGGCTTATGTCAAACGATGACCGCTAGTGACCAGACGGCGAGGCATTGGGTGTGCTGCCATCGCCCTCGAATCAATACGCTCATTGCTGCGAAGCCGCCCACCTCGACATCATCGTTCTCGTTGCAGACCGGGTCTATGTTGGACCTCCACAATGGTCCGAGAACCGGGACGACGAGAGTGACAATAATCCGTGTTCATGATGCAGACTACTAGAAAGCGAAGCAAAGCAGCATCCCTTGATATGATATGTACAGAGAAAGAAGGCTTTGAGAAGAAGAAAGGAAGAGAGGAAACGACGCATACCACCTCCCGCTCTACTGGTAGTGTGGCGGTTGGCCGGTCGGCGGCGCATTGGCCCAGCTGTACGGCTCCTGCGCATGCTGCTGGTGCTGCGGCTGCTCGCTATACTGCTGCGGTTGCTGGTTATACTGCTGCGACTGCTCGCTATACTGCTGCGGCTGGCCGTACGGCTGTGGCGGTTGGTAGTACGGCTGTTGCTGCGGTGCTGGCGACGCCACAGGGCTGACGGGCGCGACCGGCGCTGCGGCCTGGGGATAGGCGTAAGGCTGCGCTGCTGGGGCCGGGGTGCCGACGGCCGGAGCAGGCGTGTAGCTCTGCGGCGGGTAGGCATAGCCGACGTCAGTAGGCGCATGCGGGTTGCTCGTGTACGGCTCCGGTTGGTAAAAGTCGGATGGCGGCGCACTGCCCTGATAGGCCGTGTTGGTGCCGACCAAGCCGACCTTCATCTCGACGACACCGGCATCGTTGCTGGACACGCCCCCCTTTTCCGCCCTGCGATGCAAGCGAATCTGGTGCGCGAGGTAGGCAAACGTGCCGACAAAGAGGAGCCTGAACTGTTAGAGGGACTCGCGGCGAGAAGGGCGGCGGCGGCAAACAAAAAAGGAAAGAATTTGAGCTCACATTTGAAGAGCCGACAAGCCGGCAACGGCGCTCATCTCGGAGAGAGCGGCGTTGCTTGCAAACATTGAACGTTTCTCCAGGGGATGGCTGGCGTCGCGCTTGCCGTAGGTGCAGTGGTCGGCGTTGAAGGTGCTGCCGTCGTCGACACAGGTGGCAGAGGTGCGGAGATTAAACGATCCGCGCAGGGCGGCAGCGGCACCCATGGACGAGAGCCAGAAGATGATCATGAGCAGGTCGAGCGAGAAGGTGGCCCAGTAGTTGTAGCCGGCGCGGCAGCTCTTCACCTTTTCGGTGAGGATGGCATAGAGGCCGATAATGATGGTGAAGAGGCCCTAGGAGAAAGGGAAGGGGTGGATGTCAGTATTTTCGTGGGAGATGGGAGATGGCCGATATGGCACGAGAGAACCTACACAAAGAAAGGCAAAGACCAAGGGGCCCAAGACAAGGCCGTGCATCAGCGCGCCGCTGAGGCCCATGATGACAAGGGAGAAGAAGAACTGGAATCCGCGGGCGACCATCACGAGTATGGGCATGTGGAAGACGGGATAGGAGCCGGGGGTGCCGCCGTCGCCGCTGACGGGGGAGGAGTACGTCGTCGAAGCCATGGCGAGGAGAGGGGGAGACAGTATGCGAGGGAAGGGACCGACGGGTCGTGAGAGAGCGGAGAGATGCTGAAAGAAGAGAGAAGAGAGAAGAGAGGGAAAGGAGAAAGGAGAAAGGAGAGAAAGAATTAGGTTAGGAAGCCAAGAAACGCCACGCGGGATGGGCCTCTTGACCTTATGTACGACCGAAGATAACTCTTCTGCTGTGATAGGCTTGCAGAGATGGGCCAAGCTGAAAAGGAAAACAGAGAATGGACACGAAGCCTAACCCCAAAGAAGCCAGGTTCGGCCGCAGCAAGAAGGGCGTATTTTAGGTTTGAGCCCGTCCGCTAACGATAGGCTCCCAAGAGGCATCGTGGGACCGGCCGGTGGGAGGCTTAGAGGGATGGCGGGTGGAGACATTGAAAATGAGATGCAGACAGACGTTGTCCTTGGACAAGAACGACGGAATGCAAATGGAAACAAGGCAAAGAGAGAGGCCAAGAGGCCAAGGGAGACCAGCCAAGACTCGCCCCGCGATTGGCAAACGCCACATCGTGAGGCTCTTTTCAGAGGGTGGGGAGGAGCGGATACCGGAACTGGTCCCGCCCATCCATCATTTGACAGCGGCGTGCTTGGCGAAGAAGATGTCGGCAGTCAGAAGGCCGAGATTACTTGGAGTGCAGGAGTGAGCATTTCTCAACTATCTAGAGGACATGAGAAGGGAAAGATGGACTGTACAAAAGGGGAGGAAGAAGGGAAAGGGGAGGAAGAAGGGAAAGGGGAGGAAGAAGGGGAGGAAACAAGAAACACGACTCTAAATCAAACTATGAACTGGAAAGTAAATTAAGCGCGTTGCTGTTTCTTCTGACCGGCGCGTTTCGGCCTTTTTTAGCATTTTTATCGGGTCTCGCAGCCGTCAGTCGTTCGTTTTTCCACTTTCCACGGGGGCTTTGTTGAAGTCAGCCTCGCAAAGCGCCAGACGAGCAAGGTCTGGCGAGTATGGGCCGTCGACATCTGGCAGGCATTCTCTGCTGCGAGTTCACGCGGCCACGTTTGTTTAGTACCTGTGAGCATCTTGCACGAATACGGAGGCTGCCCGGAGAGACCTTCCTCCAGGCACTCAGAGTCAGGATCACGTTTACGCCACCAAGGGTCGAGTCCGGGTCGCCGGAAAGGCCAATGATTCATGTGAAATCCTCAGAACATCTGCGAGTGGCGAGATGGCTTCTGCTTTGCATGCACGTTCTCACGGTCTCGTCGTGCATCCTGTACTGTTAGTATTCGTAAGATTATTTGGGCTCAAAGCTGGCGTACCTTTTCGCAATACACCCATCCTGGTTCATCACTATCGTTGCGCGACGCATCGCTGAATATCCACCATTTCCAGTGCTGATTGGCATACCAATACGTCTTCTAGCAACAAAACCTGCCGTTCTTTGGTTTAATGCTGGCCGTTTCGGGCCCAAGTGGAAGATGCCCTCATCATCTAGGTGGCTATTGTGCGCGGTGAGAGCTACAGGCGTTGCATCAACAAGTCTGCAGCCTGGATGAAAGGCTGCCTTTGACCTGTCGAATGAGCTGTCTCTTGCTCTGGTAGCTTTTTCGGGCGCCGTGGCCGACTATCTGCTTTTTGCGTTGTCGTTTTGAAAAGTTAGGCGAGTGCCAGAAGTCGTTGAAGCCTCTCGTGTATATTGGTGGTAGGCGACGGGCCAGGACTGTTTTATTTGCGTGCCAGAAACACAGCAACAGTCGCGTCGTGGAAGCAATCTCCCTGAGCTTGGCTGAGCCATGTTTACTTCTCCTGCACATCGACGGCCATGAACACCAATGGCTCACCACAGGCAGGCTTAAACAGCCAAACAACCAGAGCCACCCTCAACGTATGCCCATAGCCGATGCTGCTCCTCGAGCACAACGTCGGGAAGTAACAGACAGACGTCGAGTCGGCCTTTCATCGTCCGCCAAACCTTTCTCTCTATGGGGTTTAGGTCTGGTGAAGACTCTCTGCAAAATTCACCCTTCCCCTTGGTCGTTCGGCGTTGTAAAGAAGGCGATGCTCCCCAGACCATGACAGATGTCCTTTCAGAGTTGTCCAGTGACTGTATTAGCTCCGGTGCATCTGCTTGTCTTTTTCGTAGTGTCTCGAGCTTCGAACGATTCCCCGGAGGAAAGCACACCCATCAGACCATCAGGGGAACGCGCGAGCAGAGCTTTCCTCACTGCCGTTAGAGCGGCACCACGCCGCCCTTTGACGGTCTTTGGGATTGAGACGTGCAGGGCCCGGCGGGACTTGGCAAGCTGGCCTTTGTCCGCTGGCTGCTCTGATCGGCAAACACCCTGCAGGTGGACTCTTTGTTGAATCTCAACCACAACACGACCACCCTTGCCGGTATCACATCCCGGCGCGCTCATCCGATGCGATCAAGAGGACCCGGAAGCCGTACTCAGAAGGACCAAGATGAGGCCAGAGAGCTCGCGATTAACAGCCGCCCAAGGCGCGTTTGAAGTGCGCCTTCATGACAGGGAAGCAGAGGGACATGGCTGTCGGTGCAAGTCGTGGAACATGTGACGGCGCGTGCCGCTCTCCGGCTCAGACTGTCGGGTGAATAAGGTGTCTGATTGTACGGAGTAGATTGAGTCGAGTCTTCAGTCCTCCAGAATCCGTCTTCTGGAGAGATGGCACGTGCTGGCATCCAGGCCTATTGGAATCGTGACCTTTGTGGTGCCAACTGGGCAACTGTGATGGATTCCTTTTGTTTCGTAGGCGCCACAAATAGTGTTGGGCAAAGTGTAGCCTTTGTTGGAACTGACTGCCCCAAAAAATATGTAGGGGCTGTCTGCCCCCATAATCCGCTTCGGAAGCCTCTGATGTGTGACCCATCATCTAGCTAGATTCACTAGATGATCGGCGAAGTAGATGATCGGCGAAGGAAAGCATGGCAACCTGTACGTTTGCAAAGAGTAACGACCGTGTCCTGAGCTGGCCAACCCTCGTGAGTGTGCCCAGAGCCTCTCTCCGCCTTGGCCCGCGATAGGTACGTGGTTTGACCTGGCACGGACTAGGAGCTGCCTGTCGCGGGGAAGAGGAATGGTCTTGTGGGGGGCTCTTTGTGACGCTGTGGAAGTCGGCTCCCTCTCTACAGAGGGCAGTCACCAGTATGAGTTGTGCACTTGGTGTAGAGATAGCCATGGCATGGCTTAGGGGTCGAAACGATGGAGATTCTCGTTCGAGCGCCCGTGCTCAGGAAGGACCATTCGCAGAGGCCTTTGATGCAGTCGAGGCGTTCTGCGCTTTCATCCATCGGCATCCGGGCCGACACAGTTGCGGGACGCGAACGAGCACCAACGTAGCTCAGGGCCCTACCCGTAGGGCCCTCGGCTGGCTGCGTCAAGGAGGTTGTCAAGACGGTACTCTCCGTGACGCACAAAAGGCATATCGATGGGGGCGAAGAACGGCGAGCCTTTAGAGAAGCTATCCTTGAGAGAAGCTATCCTTGAGAGAAGCTATCCTTGAGAGAAGTTTTAAGAGAAGAAAAGGACCTGGCCATAAAGGACGTATTTATACTCCAGGGGCCAGACCTTTAAGAGTCTGACAAACGGGCCTTCATTCGCAGAGAGAGTGAATTGTCAGTAGTCCGTCAACGTGACACCGTGATTCACATGAGTCCCGTGTTGACAAACATCTGATCGGATCTTCACACTAGGGCAACGAATGGTGTGCAGTAGGTGGTGACGAGAGAGAGCAGAGCAACGACAACTGCTCAGCACGGCGCTGATCATGACCAGCAATGATGCTTGGCTTGACATCTAAGGTCTACTCTTTTTATTGTCTACTGGAAGAACATGTACATGCGGAGAGAGTGTTCCTGCGAGGAGAGTCGACATCTCCTTGTCAGATCATCCGTCATCATCATAGTCGTCGTCCTCGCGCCGGCCGTGTGGGTACAGCAGGTCGTCAAAGCCGTCATCGAAGCCGTCGTCCCTGTCGCCTTCCAGGAGATCGTGGATCTACCTCCGGAGCTCGGCGTCCTCGCGGTAGCGGTTCGGGTGCAGCAGGTCGCGCAGCGCCTCGTGCTCCTCGTCGGCGATTTCGTGCACGTCGTGCCACTAGTCGTAACTGACGTCCGTGACGGCGTCTGTCGCATCATCGGACACGTCGACGGCAGCCAGGATTGATTCGTCGTGAGCTCGCGCGCGGCCAAAACGGCCTTGTGGATCGTGGACGACGGTACCAGGACGCTGGTAGACCGTTCCGGGCCGCTGGTAGACCGTGTCCGGACGGGAGCATGGGCGGCGATGAGGATGGTGATGCGGGAAGTAGTCGAGGTGGTCGTGAGCCACTTCATGTAGGTGGTGCTTGAGGCGCTCAAGCTCGCCAATGTAGTCCTGGTGGCGACCGTCTGCGGCATCGTGGTAGAACTTTTCTAGGATGTGCTTGGCAATGTGGACGAGGATGCGCAGCACCTTCCGCCGGAAGAAGCCTCCTCCGGAGTGGCCGTGGTGCTTCTTGCGCTCGCACGAACCGCAGCGCGCCCGGCAGTGCTCGTCGCCGTCGTCGCAGTTTCTGCAGTCCGTGGTGCCCTTGCACTCATCCTCGTCGTCGTCGTCTGCAGCATCACGGAGGTCTCCTGACAGCTCCAGCACGAGGTCCTCGGCGGCCACCACCACCGGCTCGACCAGCGCCACCACGTCCTCGAGTCCGATGCGGTCGGCCAGGGCCGTGGAGAAGCTGGTGATCTCAGTCACGATGGCGCTGACCTTGGCCAGCAGACAGACACCGTCGCACGTCGCGTCTGACGTCAGGGCTGCCAGGTCATCAGGTGTCTTGATGCGCACGCCCAAAAGGTGCACAAAGTACGTGGCCGCGCGCAGCAAGTTGCGTAGTGCCTGCAGTGGGTGGTCTAGCTTGGCCACGATGGCATCGATGTGCTCGTCGCTGATCCGGTGCAGGCGATGGTGGCCCAGGAGTGTGGTGATGAGGCTGGTGGTGCCACTGACTTGCTTCTGCACAGCGTCTAGGATCCTGGATGCGTCGTGTAGCACGTGGGGTGGTAGCTCCACGACAACATCGTGGTGGTGGTGGCGGTGATGCTTGCGATGGCGATGGCGTCCATGGTGGCGTGGAACGATGTCGTGCTCGGCGAAGGCGACGACTGTGTTGTCAGCGAAGAAGAGGTCGCTGGTGGTGATGTTGCTAGCTGTGGCCAAGGACGTTGCCGGGACACAGACGACGACAGGAGCAGTGCAGACGACGGCAGCCGCCAGGAAGGCGGCCTTGATCCACATATTCAGGGAGAGGCCAGGAGGAATAAAACTATTGGCAGGGGAGAGGCTGCACGGAGAGGCTGCACGGAGAGGCTGCAGGAGAGGAGACAAAAGAAATGTTGTGATGAAGGGGAGGCGAGAAAAAAGTGTTTTTAAGCGGCGTTGGCTCGAAGCGGAAGGAGTAAGGGAGGAGGAGAGGAGGAGAGGAATAGGAAGGAGAGCCGAAAGGGCGGTAGGAAACGACGATGAGAGGAAACGACAGAAAAGATTCATAAAGGATGACATTCCATGCTGGTTTAGACAAGGACCGCGCCGTCGCTACGATGAAGAAAAGCAAGCTACTACTATACACAAATGAGGTGTCTCTCTTCCATCGTTCTATCCCTCCGCCGTTCGTTCAGTCCTAGATCATGCCCGGCCCGCCTTCCAGCTCAGCCGGTGGTGACCTCCCATAGCGGTAGGGTCTCTCGCCGCCCTGCATCTCAAAGACAGGCCGTGGTGCGGCTGGCGGACCGCCGACGACCATCTCGGACAGCGTGCTGGTGGGGCTCACGGTGACCGTGTTTGTTCGGGAGAGCGCCGACGGCATGGCGGTACCGTCGCGACCAGTCTGCAGCATCAGGTAGGGTCCCGCCGGCACCTGGCCGCCGCCGCCACCGTACAAGGGGTGGCCGCGGATGGTGTGGAAGTGGCCGTCGAACGTGCTGCCCTCCCAGCTCTTGGTGCTGTCGCTGTCCTTCCCTCGTCGCCGACTCCACCACCGCCGTCCCCAGAAAAAGACAAGCAGGCTCAGGCCGACGACGGACACGCTCACGGCCGTGGCCACACCGGCCGTGGCTGCCATGGAGAGGGGGGGGGTAGAGGAGGAGGGAGGCGAGGGGGATGGTGAAGCAGAGGAGGATGCTGCCGTCACCGCCGGGTCGCAGATGCCAAATGCCGATTGGCAGCCGCTGCCACAGTATTCGGCAGAGGAGCCGCAAAAGTTGTGTTCTGAGCAGCAGTCGCCGAAAATGGACCCGAGGCAGGTGAGGGTACCGCCGCAGCTGGCGTCAGTGCTGGTCTGGAGGTCGGGAAGCGTGGCTGCGGTGGAGGAGGTGGTGTTGTTGCTGGCCTTTTTCTCCTCCTCCTCCTCCTCCTCGTCTTCGTCGTCGCTATCGTCGTCACTCTCGTCGTCGCTGTCATCCTCCTCCTCCTCCTCTTCTCCTTCGAGCACCGAAATGCCCGGACTCGGCAAGCCCGGCTCACTGGCGTTGAACAGGAAATCCGACCGTGCGCTCTTCATGGTCAGCGCGTAATGCGATGTGTTTGCGAGCTGCGTCTCCGGAATGGCCACAGTCCACTGGAAAGTACCATCCACCGACAAGTTGATGTTTCCTAAGCAGTCAGCTCACGACTCATGCAACAGGGGATAAGTAGATAGCAAGACCAACGTACTGGCTATCAGCTGCGAAAAGTTGCCCTTTCCGCCTGCGGCAAGGGCCACCACCCACAGGTCAGCACGCTCGCCGGCGTTCTCGCGGCTGGCCGTCCAGGCTAACCGGACAGACTGGCCCTCCGTCAGCGCCGTAGCGAACTCCTTGTCCTTCGCATTCGGAATCGTCCAGATGGGTGACACCGCCACGCCCGAGCCGGTTGCCAGGTTCCGACCGAGGGCATATGCCACCCGGGCGGAAGGTGGCAGCAGGGCGAGGCGAAGCTTCATCGAGGTATGAGGAGAGAGTGAAGAGCGAGCAGAAGACGATGAGTCGATGTTCAAAATGTTGTCGTGCTATGATGGATGGAGACGTGATGACGATCACTCGAGGTCACAAGATGCCATCGGTGTAAGATGGAGAAGAGAGATGAAGACGGGAAGATTGAAGATCGAAAGACGAAAGACGAGAAGACGAGAGACGGGAGTTGGATACACGCAAACTAAACATAACCAGACAGGAGGTCAGGGGTGACTTCACGCTGGGACGGCCAAGATCGTTGTCCATCGATCGCCGGTCAATGGCAGACGTTCGACACACTTATTACTCGACACATTTATTACGGGCCATGGCAAAACCATGATGCGGGAGAACGACAGGGGGGTGAAAGAGGTTCGCAGAAAGGCAGTGGGCAGAAGAGGGCAGAAGAGGCAGGGGAGGGTCGCAGGAGGAAGCCAAGCGGCCGAAAACCAGGATTTCTGGCAGACAGAACAATGCTACAAGTCACAGACCCCTTCTTTGCGCGTGGCATCTTGTAATGCAGCAGGCGCCGCATCGCTGTCGAGGCTGGTTCTCGGCGTCGATCAAGAGGGTCTGGGATGAGCTTCATTGGCTGGCGTCGAGGATGTCACGGTGAAGAGAGGCACAGCGGCGATTACAGGGGTGTGGAGGGCTGGACAGGCGAAGAAGGCAATAATAAAGGGAGAAAAGAGAAGAGAAGAGAAAAAGGAATGAAAAGGGGGAGAGAGGAAGCAAGAAACGAGAAAGAATACGATACCTGAGAGGAAGAGTAGAAGCCAAGGAATGGTGAAACAGAAACAAAAAGCGGTTTGAGTCTTCCATGGGTACGGAGTACTTTCTTCTCTTTTCTTTTCTTTTCTTTTCTTTTTTCTCTTTTCTTTCCTTTTCGGTTTCCTATTCGCTACCCTTTCTCTTTTTCGTAGCTACCCTTTTTTCTTTTCCACAGTATGTTCTTTCTTTAGTAGCGGTACCAACTGCCATCTCAGACAACTGCCAAGACGCAAAGAAACATCCATCGTCCCAAATTCGCAGTGTTTCACCTCAGACTGCCTTGGCAGTATCCAGTTGAAGCCCTGACCGCGTATCCTCGCTCTCTGTCTCTCACCGCTTCAGCCGCGCCACCATTGTTCGTAGCCGCACGTCATCGGCGTCCACCAGTGAGTTCTGCCACAGTTCATCTTCTTCTCCACCTTCTCCTCCTCCCTCTCCCCTCCCGCCTTCTCCTCCCCCCCCCTCTCCACCACCCTCTCTCCCCCCTCCCATCCTCACGTAGGCCCCCCCCAGCAGCGTCGGCGCCGTGTTGATGTACAGCGTCTCGTAGCGGCCGCCGTCCACCAAAAACGTCTCGTGGAACGCCGACAGGTGCGCGTGCCGTCCGCCGCCGTCCGCCGCGCTCAGCCACCGCCACGCCCGTGTGTGCGCCGCGCTGCAAGCAAACCGCTGCAAGCCCTCCATGTTCTGCAGATACAGCACCAGCAGCAGCGTGTCGTGCGACGCCCGCGCCCCACCCCGGAACAGACTCGCCCCAAGCAAGCCGTAGGCCGTCCGCCCCTGCTCCAGCTCCGCCACCGTCTCGCGGAACAGCGCCGTCATGGTACGGCCGCCGGGCGCCAGCAAGCCGAGCGGGTGGTTGAAGCGGGCGCCAAAGTGGAAGACGACAATTTCGTTGTCTTCTCTTTCTTTCCCTCTGTCTCTTTCCGTCTCGAGGCTTTTTCCCTCCCTCTCACCCCCTCCCTCTCTCTCTCCCTCTGTCTCCCCCCCTCTCTCTCCCTCTCTCCCTCTCTCTCTCTCCCTCTCTCCCCCCCTCCCTCTCCCACTCCCACCTCCTCCCTCGGCCGGTACCGCTGTCGATCGCCCCGCAACTACCCCCGCCAGAAAGGCGTGCGGCTTGCGGAACACCGCCGGCCACAACAGCTGCCCGGCCGTGGTGGCAGCAGCGCCGAGCAGCAGCGTCGATGTCGGCAGCAGGCACCAGGGTAGCGGCACGGCGGCCGACAGCGCCATCTGCAGGGCGGCGCCGAGGGCGAGCAGCGTGTGCAGGCGGAAGGCGTCTTTGAGGACGAACTGACCGGTGTTGTTAGTGAGAGGAGAAAGGGCAGGAGCAAAGACCAGGGACCAACACTTAGCGGCAGCTTGATCTGCGATGGCGGGCGAGTCGCTGTCGGCGGCAGAAGACGGCGGAAGGCGGTGCCGTTCGGGAAATGGTCCGCCGCAGCCACAGCACCCGTAGCGACGCGGTACTGGCCGTAGACATGGTTAAGATGACCTGTATCCATGAGTGTGTTGTGCTTGGTGGTTGTTGTCAGTGCTGGACAAGGGAACAGATGAGCAGACGACTGCCAACACAATGCCATGTAATATCCCCATCTCCCGTTTGCATCGGCGTTCGCTCGGTGAGACGGTTGTCTGACCGATGAGGCGAGGTGGTACGTCGAGAGGGTGGAGGACGACTTGAGGCCGATCTGACGTCGAGCTGAGGCCAGGCTGAGAGCAGACTGAGACCCATTGTGTAAGCCGTTGAATGTCTGAGAGTACGTCGAGCCAACAGTCGATTCGGCTGTTGGACTTGCTGATTGCCGGCAGTGTGGGTAGAAACTGGATTGAGACTAAATAATCGATACAACGAAATAACAAAACACTTTTCTCTTCTTTCTCCCCTTTCTCTCCCTTTCTCCCCCTTTCTCTCCCTTCCTCTCCCTTTCTCTCCCTTTCCCTCCACCCTTCTCTCCTTAGTACACCTCCAGCACATATCGGCCGTCCTCCTTCAGCCGGTCGATCTCCTTGGCCGCGTCCACCTTGCGGCCCGTCGCCTTGGCCTCCTTGCTGATCGCCTCCTTGAGCACGTCCGTCAGGTCCGGCACCGGCCACGTCGGCCCGCACAGGAAAAAGGCTCCCTGTTCGCGGATGTACGCCTGGACCACCGCGTCCATGCTCTGCCGCATGCGGTCCTGGATGTAGATCTTCTCCGGCTGGTCGCGCGAGAACGCCGCGCCCAGCAGCGTCACCACGCCCGCGTCCACGTACGCCTCCCACTCCTCGCCATACAGGTACTCCTCGCGCTGGTGCCGCGACCCCATGAACAGCAGAATCGACCCAATCTCCTCGCCGCGCGCCTTTTGCAGCGCCCGGTACTGCACAAACGCCCGGAACGGCGCCAGCCCCGTGCCCAGTCCCGCCATGATCAGCGGCGTCTTGGCGCTGGCCGGCAGCTTCATCACCGATGG
This sequence comes from Ophiostoma angusticollis, assembly GCA_019925545.1. Lineage (NCBI taxonomy): Eukaryota > Fungi > Ascomycota > Sordariomycetes > Ophiostomatales > Ophiostomataceae > Ophiostoma > Ophiostoma angusticollis. The sequence goes on along the minus strand of JADHKL010000071.1, from coordinate 98,375 downwards.
CTTGACCGAGACCGTCACCTGCGCCCCCGGCCGCAGCAGCGACAGGTACCGCGACGCCTGCCCGTAGCGCTTGCGCCCGCGCGTGTCCACCCAGTCCACCACCACAATCATCAGCGACACGCTCGTCGGCGTCACTGCCTGCGCCGACGCAATGCTGTACTCGCGCCGCTTGGCCGGGCTGACCAGCCGCACCAGTTCCTGCACCGGCGGATGCGCCGACCGGAACTCCTGCAGCACGTCCACGTACGACACCGTGTCCTCCTCTGCCCGCTTCTTGAACTCTTCCGCCCCCGCCGCCCCGCCCAGCGCCGCCAGCTTCGTGCGCTCCGCCTCGTCCGTCGCAAACGCCGCCAGCGCCTCGTAGAACCGCTTCGGCGGCTTGCCCAGAATGTCCACGTTCTGCACCAGCGCCTGCAGCACCGTGCGCGTCTCCAGCACCGATGCGTCCTCGCGCGACGGCACCTGCACCAGCGCTCCGCCGTCAAGCCCGTAGCTGGCGATAAACTCATCCACCAGCGCCACGTCGTTGTCGGCATGCACGCCCAGCGCCTCGCCGATCTGGTACGTCACGCCCGAGTCGCCCAGGTCGAACTCAATGTGGAAGATGTTGCGCTCGTACTCGATCGGCGTCAGTCGCCGGTTCTCCGCCACCGTCACCACTGCCGTCTTGACCGACTGGTCCGGCCGCAGCACCGCTCGCGTGCCGTACGCCTCCTTGAACACCAGGCCCTTGGCCGCCGCCTGCCAGTCGCCCACCAGCGTTGTCGCCTCCGCCTCGCTCTTGTCAAACACCGCAAAGCTCGTCGCCTTGACCGTCGCTGCCGCCGTCGGCACCACGTAGTCTGCCGGCAGTTCCGCCCACGCCTCCGGTACCTCGACCACCGTCAGCGCCTGCGCCAGCGCCGCGGCGCTCTCCGTCACCGCCAGCTCGGCTGCAGCGGCACCACCGCCCTCCTCCTCCTCCGGCGTCCCGCTCTTGTTGATCGCCTTGGCCAGCCGCACGAGGTCCTCTGTCTCAAGGTCCGGGTGCGCCACCTTCAAAAAGGCCAGCTCTAGCAGGATCTTGGCGTGCAACGCGCCGCCCTCCGTCGTCGGCGCCGCCGCCGTGTCGAGCGCGTACAGCTGCACCTGCTTCTTGTGCACCGTCTGGCGCACAGGCGCCGGGATGCGCTTCTCGACCTCGTCGGCCTTGAGCGCCGGCAGCCGCACAATCAGCGCCGTGCGGCCGCCCGCTTGCGCGTCTGCCAGCACGTCGACGCTCTTGAGCAGCTTCTCGTCGGCAACAACCACCACGTCCAGCCCGGCCGCCGCGGCCGGCTGCTGCACAATGTCTGCGCGCACCACGCCGCCCAGGATCAGGTTGTCGTACACCTCGCGCGTCGACACCGTCACGCCGCCCGGCTGCTCGGCCAACACGCGCGCCACGCCCGCCGGCGACGCGACCGCACCAGCCGACGTGTCGACGTCGTAGAACGTGTAAGCAGTCTTCTGCTGCTGCGCGTCGTGCTCGGCATCGACGTCAGCGGCCGCGTCCGCAGCCGCAGCCAGCGCCTTGCCGCCGGTGGCGGCCTCGTGCAGCACCGATGCAAGAAACGACACGGTCGGTTCGTTGGCGGCCGCGTACTTGACGTCGAGAACGGCAGGCGGAACGGCCCACTTGCTGTCGCACAAAAGAGTGGCCGCAAGCACGTCGCCGTACAGCGCCGACTGCACAGCCGGCTCCTGCACGGCGACGTCGCTGGCGACCTGGCCGAGCACAGCCAGGCGGCGCACCGACGCCGGCAGCACGCTCAGGAAGGCGTCCTCGAGGAAGGGTCGGTAGATGCGCACCACGACGGCACCAACCTTGTGGCCCCGGCGCGCCAAACGGGCCACCGTCTGCGCGGCCCGCTGCGCCTCGATGCTGCCAAAGACCACGAGCACCGTCTCGGCGGCGGCGTGGCCGTGGTACTCAAAGGGCTGGTAGTTGGTGCCCAGCGTGTGGTTGAAGGCGCGTAGCAGCTCGAGCACCTGGCCGGCCTGGTCGACGTGCTGGTGCCGCTGGCCGGCGCCGGATAGCGAAGCCTGCAGGCGGGCCCACGCATCGGCCACCTGGGCGTCGTCCAGCGCGTCGGACACGTGCACGGTCTCGCGCGCGGTGCGCACGCCGTCGTAGACGTGCAGCGTCGGCAGGATGTTTGCCGCCAGCGTAGCAAAGAGCGCCAGGTGCTGCGCCTCAGCCGCCGTTGTGCTGGCCACCAGGCCCAGCCCCAGCTCCGAGGCCGTCTGCAGCGCCGCGCCATAGTCACCCACCAGGCGGCCGCCGTCCTGCGCCGTATAGTCAAGCGCCGCCACGTGCGCCACAAACGGCGAGGCCACGCCGTACAGCAGCGACAGCTGGTCAAGCGCTGCGCGCAGGTGGCGCAGGCTGCCCGTCGGCGCCACCAGCGTCTGCGGCACGCCGCGCTTGCTCTGGTCAAAGTCCTCCGAGAAGAGGTAGCCCAGCGCAAAGGCGCCCGCGCCAGTGCGCGTCTGCAGCGGCACCACTGTCGTGGCGTAGCCGTGCACGTTGGGCTCCTGCTGGTTCTGCCAGTGGCGCGCCGCCGTGTCCAGGTCAAAGGTCTCGGGCGAATACGAGAAGATCTTGTCCGACAGCTTGTAAGCCACCTGCTGCACCAGCAGCTGTGCCGTGGCGTAGCTGGCACCCCCAATGGTCGTCAGGGGGTTCGAGGCCGACGGGAAGACCTTGGTGAACTCGGGGCCCGTGAGGATCTCGTCGGGAGCTGTCGAGGCGGCGGCAGCAACAGCTTCCGGCTGCTCAACGGCCGGGGCCGGGCTGCCGGTCGACTCGCCGTACTGAAGCTGCATGGTCGAAGTGGCGAGAGGTATCCGGAAGACGGAGCGGGAAAGGAAGCGGACAAAGCAGGAGAGCGTCCAGGCGAGGAAGGGCGTGAAGAGGATGCACGACGAGATGCCGAGAAAAACCCGTGTCTGGCGAGGAAAGATGCTGCCAAAAGGAACAGAGCAGTGCAGCAGCGAGAGTGCCAGAGTAAGATAGAACACGATGGAAGAAGAAAACACAAAATACACAAGCCGAACACGGGAAGAGGACGACGACAAGGAAGACGACGACCTTAAAGGAGAGGAAGAAGCAACCGACATGAGAATTTTTGACGGGCAAGAAATGATCGACTAAAGACACTCCAAAAAAATCGGCAAGGCTAATCACGAATCAGCATAGTCGGTGGCTCCATCGCCGCGAGAAGGCACACCCCGGGGAATGTGGCCTGGCCCTCGGGGGCTCGTTGGGTGTTTGACGTTTTCTATCCGCCGTTGCGCGGCGGCATCTAAAATTTGCAATCGCCAAATGTCGCGATCACGCAATGAGCTAATCCTATCTTGGACTAGTATGGCGTGGCCTTGCCCGTTCCGTCGGCTCTCGGTCTCGGCGTCCTGTCACGTGATTTTCACGTGGTCCGATGCCGTCCCGCGAAGCCGCATTTGGCCACTGCCAGCTTAGCTAATATGGGGCTGGCAAGACCCGCCTCACCTTAATCCTGAGGTTGCGCCGATTGCAGGCCGAGAAAAAGCAACTTGCTGGAAGCGCCGGGCTCATAACCTGTAGAGGTTTGTAGGACGAAAAAGGCTTGTGTATTGTCCTTCAACTATGAAGTTGGTGGTTCATGGCTGGGAGCCAGTCGTCATGAAAGCGGAAGTCCACCTTGCATGGGGAAAAGGCGTAAACTCTAGTTCTCGTACTTAGTCGTAGCAGCATTCCTCCCAACCTCCCGTTCCCCCAGTTCTTTTATCACACCGCCGGCGCAGCGGGCATGGCCGCTTTCGGCTTCTTGCGAAGAACGTGCAGGTCGGGCGGCTTCTCCAGCCCGAGCCGGGCGCGCAATTCGTTGGCGTCTGTCTCGAGCTCCTTCTCCCAGTAGACGTTGATGATGGGCTTGGCGCGGCGGGCGCTGCGCAGGGCCCAGGGCAAAAAGATGGAGAAGAAGCGCTGGCGCTCGGCAGGCTTGAGGCGGGCGACAGCGACGAGGCTGAGGGCAGCCATGGGCAGGCCGGTGTTGACAAACTCAAAGGCCTTGAGGGCGATCTCGCCCTCGACGTACTGCGGTGGCAGGCCCAGCACGGCGTGGTACAGGTCGTGGCACTCGCGGTAGCGCTGGATCACATATGCGCACTCGGCGTCATCGACGTAGCGCACGGCGTCGCGCACGTCAGGCGACATGTGGTAGCGCTGCCGGAAGCGTCCGTAGACGTGGCCCACCGTGTTGGCCGGCAGCGCCAACAGCGTGTCCAGTGGCAGCGTGTCCGACGTGATGCGCGGCCGGTCGCGCAGGATCTGCCGCCCCGTCGCGTCGCCCAGCATTGTGTCGCGCAGTCGGTGTGCTACCGGTCCGGCCGAGACTTCGCCGAGCAGGGCAATGAGGTCTGGGAGCATACAGTCAGCCCGGGGCTTTTCTTCTTCTTCCTCTTCCTTCAGAGTCTACCCACCTGCCCGGCGCGGGTTGAGAAACGCTCCAAAGGCCGACCCGAGCGTCAGCGCGCCTTTCTCGAGCGGCGTCAGCGGCACATGGCCCTCGTAATTGGGTGGAGGCCGGTTGAGCACCGAGAACGCATGGATGTGCGGGTTCATCAAACCATTGGCGGACAGACACAGCCCGTGCACCAGCCGGGAGACCTTCCGGTTGTGTAATGGTCGTAGTGGGCGCATCGTGGTGTTTGTCGTCATGACCCTCGCGAGAGAGCATCACGAGCGTCGAGTGGCATGAGAAAGCCTCCAGGACAGTGGGGCGCTTTTTAGTCACGTGATCTTGTCCGCGACGTCAACCAGCTCCCGCCACACTGGCACACACATCACGATCACGAGAAGGAGACGAAGAGGACTGTATGCAGGAGGTATAGTTGACTGTCGGTGGCTTTCGACGTAGTACAGGGATGACGGTGGTTGCTGGCTTCCTGTCCCTCTGAAAAGAGCAGGAAGACCCGAGGAGTCGGGGCGGACCTGCACACCGCACGGACTAGGCGTGAAAGAGTCTATGCACGCCGAGCACACAGAGATACGGGCCTTTGAAGGTACGCGTGCCGCTCTGCCGTATTCAGCTCTGGACATTCCCGTTTGTTGGACAGCATGTGCTGTCCTCTGGTGCTCGTTCTTGGTGCTGGCCGAGGTACCACTCCAAATCTCAGTCGTCACGGACTCTCAGTCCTCTTTTTCATAACAATTGTGAGGAAACTAAGGAGGCCTCCGTAGTTCATGATAGCTCGACAGTCCGTGACAGCCCACAGGACGCCACCGCGTTGTGTGAAACATCGCCTTCTCTCCTATACACCACTGGGCGGACCTCAGAGACGAGGATACACCACATCCTCAATTTTATGATGTTTTTCGTTTGTGCTTATTTGTCTTTGATTTTCTTGTCTGCGGTGTCACTATTTGGATCGTGGAAGGGTTTCCCACGTCTCATTAGACGGAACTGTTTTCGTCGACCAAGCTGTACGACACAAAAAACATCGTAGAGGAATATTGATTATATTCTATCCTTCTGCCCTTCCGAGAACTACTACCTACAGATATCTCCTTTGATGTGGTGTGCAACATCTTGCATTTGCAGGAGACGTCAGCGATGCTGCGGAAGCCGTCACACAACGTATCCCTCCCCGGGTATCTCTCCCAACACCACGCCGAGCATTTCACTTGGCCTATTCCCCAGATCATCAGTTTTTACCCGGCTACTTGACCTGTTCTAGGCTAGCTTTTCTGTGTCTGCCAACGACTGTACCATGGGCACGTGGCTGCATCATATCTAGATATCTCTTCATGGGTTTGTAGGAGTACGATGTGCTGGGTAAAGAAGAAAGAGCGACCGACTGTATCTCCAGGACATTGACCCACACCGACCGTGCCTGCCCTGCCTTGACAAGACCGGGTCCGGTGTTGGTCACGTTCGCTGTTTTCAGAGAAAAGTTGCTGTAGTGTTCTCTACTGTGGGAAAACTACGGCATCCTATCACGACCCGACCAGTCTTGGCTGCAGTCTGTCCTACCCTTTAGCCTCCTCATCCTTTTCCTCCTTTGCAAGCTTCACTTTTACCGCATCCCACCATCAATATGCAGCTCTCCGGTGTTGCTGTCGTGACTGCCCTTGCGGCTGCAGTTTCAGCAGCCGCCACAGAAGCGTTATCAGCGACAAAAACGCCGCTCTCGGTGACGCCTTTTATCCCGGACACGTCTACAACCTTGTCGGACTCGCAGATCACGGCAGACTCTAGTTTGCTGGGAGAAGACAGCACGAAAGAACCCACGGAGGAATCGGCGTCATCAACCGCAACGGTAGCGAAACCAACGTCGGAGTCAAAGTAGTTCTTTCTCAAGACGCGGCTCAAGAAGGGCCAGGGGAAGAAGTCTCGCTACAACAATCTCTACGTCTTTCCATACCACACGGGCGCTGGGATCAACGACGCCATGTTAACCTTCAGCATAAACATCGCAGAGCCGGCCTTTGCCAGAACGCTCCACAATACTGGACGCAATAGCACGTACAAAGACTACTTCAACGTCATCTATCTGCTCAACCCGTTTCCGTACGAGATGATCCCGACCGTAGGGCAGACGCCTTGGCCTGGCGTTGAGCCTGTACGCATCAACGTCGGCTTCAATCCACCAACGAGACGAAATGCCTTTTTCTTTGAGGACAACAAGCTGCTGTGGACGAACCGAGTGACTTCCCGTAAGGGTAGTTCCCGTACAGGAAGCTTCAACGGCTGGGTTGGTGAGCTGCTTTCTTCTTCTCTTCCTCCTCTCCCTCTTGAAAACCTCTTCAATTAACACCGCAGCCTGCATCTCTGATCACTTTGAAGTCACGGAACGCGGGCAGCGAGGACAAACCTCCGAAATCACAGACCACAAACAACAAGGAATTCAGCTTTTCTACCGCAGATCAACGGAGGATCTTCCGGATGAGTGTGCGCTTGTTGACCTGGTGCGCGAGTCTGTTGCGCATCCGTGGACGCGTGAGTGACCTCGAGGAGGGATGACTGTATGGTTGCCATTATCGTTGTTTTGTATCATTAGGGCCTGGCGACCAAAGGCATGAGTCCGGGTCACCACGAGCCACAGTATAAATAAGCAGTTCTCTCTTGCCGGCTGTCTTCATCCGTCTGTCTCCTCCGAGCGTCACGAGCGTTATGCGCATTCCGTTGTATGTTGAGATCGTCGCTTCCGAGACAAAACAATCTAAGAGAAACATTGGAGCGCGGCGAGACGCAGGCACCCAACAGAGCCAACGATGAGGATGGCGTGTTGGAATGTGAGAGAAGCGCTGCGTTTGCCATGACAAAAAGAATGGTAGTGGGCCGAAAGAATTGCCTCCCGGCTGACAGTTGACGTTTGGCTGACTAAAGCGACAGCTTAGGCCAGGGGAAAACGCTGGTTCCGCTGACGTCGTTGTGCTTCTCCGTAGCAAACACCGACTGGTCCAGAATCACGCACAAACCTCGCATCAAAGCCACGACGCACCGACGCCGGACCGGCACAAAGAGCGCTCTGCTCGGGGGACATGTGCCGGCTAGCGTTTCCCCGTTTCTTCTCGTCGTGTGATCCAGTCCTACTGGATTTTTAATCTGGCTTTTCTTCCGTTGTTTTCGTTTTCGTCTTCGTTTCTTCTTTCTCCTCTTTCTTCCTTCACACCCTCTTCGTCATTCCTTTCACTCCTTCGCTCAGGTCAGCATCACCACCACTGCCCTGTCTCCTTCGTACGACTGCATGGTGCTTTCTCCCTGATTCTCGTCCCTTCCGAGGCCCAGTTCCTCTGACACATCGCCTTCTGCAACGAGCCGCCCGAGCATCCTCGACTTGCTCTATATATTGCAATTTCGACCATCACGGTGCAAGAAGCGCCCTGCGCGTTCCGCCAAAAATTCAGCCTGATATCGCCTCCCCACAACCCACGGCAGTCGGCACGACCTGCTGCTTCTCTGTTTTCTCTTCCTTCACTCCTCTCTACCTGACGAGGCCGCTCCAATCTCAAGGCTTGCTTTAGCTCCATTCTTTCCCATTCTCGTGTCTATCTGCTTTGCAATTTTTATTACACTCCCCGAGGCACACAGGCCATTGGCCCTTGCTCCGTGTTCGATCTGCAGAGCAGGCCTGGGACGGAAAGACCCGTTTGCTTTGGTCACCGCACGAGAAGCAGAAAGGAACAAGACGCAACATCCGCTGCAGTGACTGCAGCGATTGCAGCGACGACTGCAGTGCGTGAAGTAGTCTGCAGGCATAACACGCCGACAATATCTCGGCCTAGCCGTGAGATCACGATTCGCCGTGCAAGGCAATCAAACTTGATCCATTCCTCACACCCCATTCCGTTCGACCTCCCCCTAGGGAAGACACACCCCCCCTCTTCATTTCCCTTCCCCAGACTCTAAGCTTTTCGTCTTCCCGCCTTTCCGTCCTTCCCACAAGAAGCATGGCTCCGTCCTTAAACAGGGCGCCTCGCCCTCAAGGCCAGCGTGCCGTAACAACATCCATTCTCGTCGGCAACCTCCACTGTCCTTCCTGCGTCTCCACCATCCGCGAGGTCCTGGAACAGACCTGTCCCGGCCAGATTCGTTGGGTGTCACCGAACATTGTCACGTCCGTGGTCACCGTGGAACACACGCCCGACGCCTCGCTGCGAGTCATCACTGACGCCCTGACCGACGCCGGCTTCGATATCTGTGGTGTGACCTCCTCTGCAGATAACGTCCTCCTCGATCTGGACGCTCGAGAAGTCGAACCCGGCGCAGCACAGCTTGGCGGCACACATGACAGCGGCCAGAAAGGCTCCGTTGATATAAGCAACACGCCGTCCACCTCAGCCAAAGCCGAAACCAGCAACTCCTGGCATCCAGCATCGCTCGTGCGTTGGATCAGCGGCTCCGGCGAAGGACCAGTTCAATCCTCAGCCACTGCGGAACAGCTCGCAGAAGTACACTACCACAACTGTGAGCAGTGCCGTCGTCTGCGGGACAGCGGAGCATTGCCAGCGTCCAAAGAACACCGAGTTCTACCCAAAACACACGCCAAGGAGATTAAGGACGAGCCAAGAAGCAGCGGCAGCAGCAGCGGCCAGAACAGTAACAAATCGACTGCACCAGGTAGCGAAGACGAAGCCGGCGTGCCAGAAGCCGCCTCCTCTAACAATAAGACGATGGTCGGGCCGTCGTTTGTCACCGTCGAGGACGAGGATGCCCCATCCCAGCGCCAGACATGGCGCGCCAGTCTGGCCGTTGGCGGCATGACCTGTGCTGTCTGCGTAAACGCCATCACCGACGATCTCAAGAAGAGAGACTGGGTCTCCAACGTGGTGGTCAACCTCATCTCCAACAGCGCCACTGTTGACTTCAACGACAAGGACAAGGAGCCCAAGATTGTGGAGGCCATTGAAGACCTCGGCTACGATGCCACCATTGATTCAGTCGTCTGTCTTGACCCGCATAAGTCGAAGCGGGCGGCCAAGGGCAACCAAGGCGACGGCCAGGACGACGGTCATGACGACGATGACGGCGTCGAACACCCGCATGAGAGGACGGTCGAGATCCGCATCGACGGCCTCTACTGCGAGCACTGCTCCGACCGCATCGCCAGCAGTCTAGCTGGCTTTCTCCGCGCGTCCCTGGAGGTGCTCACCAAGCCGACGCAGAAACGGCCCATCCTCAAGGCCAAGTACGTCCCGGAAGCGCCTTTGTTCACGATCCGCCACATTCTAGCCGCCATCGAGGCCACGGACCCGGCCTTCACCGCATCCGTCTACCACCCGCCGACGCTGGAGCAGCGCTCCAAGACCATCCAGGCCAAGCATCAGCGGCAGATCCTCTACCGCGTCATCTTCACTGGCGCCATCTGCATCCCAACCTTTGTCATTGGCATTGTCTACATGTCGCTGCTGCCCTCTATGAACGAGGACCGCATGTTCATGATGGCGCCATGGACATCCGGCATCAGCCGCGCTCAGATGGCGCTCTTCATCATGGCCACGCCCGTCTACTTCTTTGCCGCCGACATCTTCCATGTGCGAGCCTTCAAGGAGATCCGCGCCATGTGGCGACGGGGTAGCCACACGCCTTTCATGCAGCGCTTCTATCGCTTTGGCAGCATGAACACGCTTATGAGCCTGGGCACCACCATTGCGTACATTAGCAGCGTCAGCCAGATGATCGCAGCCGCTGCGCAGGGAGCGTCTACCGTCAACGACGCCAACTTCTACTTCGACTCTGTCGTTTTTTTGACCTTCTTCCTGCTCTGCGGCCGTCTCATTGAGGCGTACAGCAAGTCGCGGACCGGCGATGCTGTAGAGATGCTCGGCCGCCTGCGGCCGACCACCGCAATCCTGGTCGACGAACGCGCCATCGTCACTGTCGAGAGCGAGAAGGAGGTGGTCATCAAGTCCCAGGCCTTGTCCAAGACCTTGTCGTCCGAGACCATGTCGTTGGAGGCTGGCGACCAGGTCGGCAGCGCGAACCCCCCGTCCCCCGCAGTACCGAGGCCGTCGTCTGAGCCGGCAGACGACAAAGTCATCCAAGCCGACCTCTTGGACTTTGGCGACATCGTCCGTGTTCAGCACGGCGCCTCGCCTCCTGCCGACGGCGTCGTTGTGCAGGGAAATTCCAACTTTGACGAGTCCAGCTTGACGGGCGAGTCGCGCCTGATCCCCAAGACGGTTGGCGACACTGTCTTCTCCGGCACGGTCAACAAAGATGCGCCGATCCTTGTGCGCGTGACGGGTGCCTCGGGCACGTCCATGCTCGACCAAATCGTGGCGGTTGTGCGCGAGGGCCAGACCAAGCGTGCGCCGATGGAGCAGATCGCCGACATCCTCACGACCTACTTCGTACCCGTGGTGACGCTGGTCGCCATCTCAACGTGCATCATCTGGCTGTCCCTGGGTTTCTCGGGACGCATTGCTGACCATTTCCTCGACGTGAGCTCTGGCGGCTGGTTTGCCTTTGCTCTTCAGTTTGCCATTGCCGTCTTTGTGGTTGCCTGCCCTTGTGGCCTTGGCCTGGCAGCACCGACCGCCATCTTTGTGGCCGGTGGCATGGCTGCCAAGTACGGCATTCTGGCCAAGGGTGGCGGCGAAGCGTTTGAAAAGGCTAGCCGCGTCGATTGCGTCGTCTTTGACAAGACAGGGACGCTGACCAAGGGCGGTGAGCCCACGGTCACGGACTCGACCCTCTTCCCCGACGACACCCACGATTCCAACGTGGATGTGGACGCGGAGGCCAAGGAGGCCAAGGACAAGAAGAAGAAGAGAGCCGATCTTCTGGCTGCCCTCAAGGCCGTCGAAGAAAATAGCGGGCACCCTATCGCCAAGGCCATTGTAGCATTCTGCTCGGCAGCTACCAATGGTGCTCGCGCATCCGCCAGTGGAACCGGCCGCGCCGAAGAGCTTCAAGAGATTCCGGGCCGCGGCATGCGAGCTGTTTATGCTCCGGACGGCGACCGCCGCGAAAGCGCCTTTGAGATCATTGTGGGCAACGAGGCTCTGATGCAGGACTTTTCCGTGACGATTTCGGATCACGTGGCCGCCTTGTTGCAGCAGTGGACGTCCGAGGCCAAGTCCGTCGCACTTGCTGCGACGCGTGCTCTCAACGCCGCTGACGACGGCACGGCATGGGTTTTCGCAGCCGCTCTCTCCATCTCCGACCCCGTCCGCCCCGAGGCTGCACCGATTCTGGCCGCCCTACAGGCGCGCGGCGTGCTCGTCTACATGCTGAGCGGCGACAACGCCGCCACGGCCGCGGCCGTGGCGCGGCAGCTGGGCATTCCGGCGGACCAGGTGATTGCCCAGGTGCTGCCGACGGAAAAGGCCGCCAAGATTCGGTATCTGCAAGCTTCGCTTCCAGCGCACACGTCGCGGTTCGGCCGCGCCACGAGACGGAGCGGCAGCAACGACAACGACAACGGCAACGGCAACGGCAACAACGACAGCAACAACGACAGCAACACAACAGAGCCGTTCAGTAACCGTCGCGCCGTTGTGGCTATGGTGGGCGATGGCATCAACGACTCGCCGGCGCTGACGCAGGCGGATGTGGGCATCGCGGTCGGATCCGGCTCTGACGTGGCCATTTCCAGTGCCGACTTTGTGCTCGTGCAGTCGAACCTGCAGGCAGTGGTGACGCTGCTGGAGCTGAGCCGCGTGGTCTTCCGGCGCATTGCCTTCAACTTTGGATGGGCGCTGGTGTACAACGTGGTGGCCGTGCCCATTGCGGCCGGCGCGCTGTACCCCATCCACACGGCCACGACCCGGCACATCCGACTGGACCCCGTGTGGGCATCTCTGGCCATGGCGCTCAGCTCGATCTCGGTGGTGACGTCGTCGCTGGCGCTGCGCAGCCGCATCCCCGGCCTCGGCTTCCGGCCGACCGTGATCAAGGTCCCCAAGGCAGCCGATGCGAATGCTTGAGGTGGCGGCATCTATGACGCCTAGACGAAACAGTGTGGAGAGAGCTTGTCTATTTTGTTTTGATTTTTCTTTCCTGGAGATTCCCCCACAGTCTTTTGTCGTTCGTTGTCCCTGGATGTAACGCGTTTACGGAGTATAGGTCTTTATGTATCTCCACGTACCTAGTATATCTTACGATCTAGCCTACATGTCGAAAGGGAGAGTTTAAGATGTATGTAGGTACCTAGAGGGAAAGAAAGTGCTCTCTTAAGGTCGTGATTCGAATAAATTCTCCCAGCGAGGCTGAGTGGAAACGGTCGAGAGGCACTATTGCCTACCTAAAATAGAATAGGTAGGTAGTCAGCAGTGGAACGCAAGTTTTTTCTGCCAGGGCGGTGAAACTTTTTTTCCTGCCTCCTTGTCACATCCAATGTCTCCTGAGGCCTCACCCAGCGGAGATTCCATTCTTTTTGCTTTGCTTTTGAAGAAGGCACAAGCTGGTGCAAACTTGCTCAGCAGATCTACCCAAACCCCTTTTGCTCGGCATTTCTTCTTCAACTCCATCCAAACGCCACATGCCAACTAACCAGGCATCTGGACCTCCTGCTTGGCTGTTCTCGAACACATCTCAAGCTCACGCACCGGCACACAAAACCACGGCAACACCTCAAACCCCTGTCGGTACAATGGCCAAGACGGATAAGGCGAACAAGAAAGCCAAGAAGGCGGAGAAGGCTGAACAAGTGGTAAAGGTGGAAAAGGTGGAAAAGGTGGAAAAGGCGGAGAAGAAGGCTGCGAAGCCAAAGAAGGCCGAGAAGACCAAGAAGACGAAGACAAAGAAGACCGACAAGGCACAAAAGACAGGCGACGCGAAGCAAGCAAGCACCACTGCCGTTGCCACTGCCACGACCGCAGCCACGGCCACCTCACCGCCGCCTCAGCTCCTCGACCTGGTCGAGTCTTTCCTGTCGGAGCACGACTTCTCGCAGGCGCGAGACGCCTTCAAGCAGCAGCGCGTGCGCAATGGCTGGCCAACAGCAGCGTTGGTAGGAGAGGCCGGTGTGGCCAGCAGCAGCTCGCTACAGGGGGCCTTGGCGACATGGGTGTCGGCGCAGCAGCAGAAGGCGGCCGCCGCCTCGAGTGACAGCGAGAGCGAGAGCGACAGTGACAAAGAGAAGCAGGCGAGCGATGATGTGGACATGAGGGACGTCGAAGTTGGTTCCGATAGCGAGTCGACGACCAGCAGCTCATCTTCGTCTTCCTCCTCGTCCTCCTCGTCCAGCGGCAGCGATGGTGCGGCCAAGACCAAGTCGGCCAAGGGCAAGTCGGCCAAGGCCAAGGCCAAGGCCGCCTCGCTGCCGGTGCCCGTGGTGGTGAAAACAGCGCCTAATCCGCTCAAGCGCAAGGCAGCTTCCTTGTCGTCGTCTTCCTCGTCCTCGTCGTCTGACAGTAGCAGCAGCGGCGGCAGCTCGTCTTCGTCGTCTGACGAAGATGACAATGCCTCGTCCGATTCTGACTCAGGCTCGAGCTCGGACAGCTCCTCCTCCTCATCAGCCTCCTCGTCGAAAAAGACGAAGCACAAGCGAATGTCGAAGAAGGCTAAGCTGAGCAAGAAGGACGACGCGTCGGGTGACTTGTCCGACGACTCGTCTGACTCTTCTGAAGAGTCGGAGTTGTCGTCGTCGTCGGACGAGTCATCGTCCGCGTCTGACAGTGAGAACGAGAGCGGATCTAGCAGCGGCTCTGACAGCGACGACTCTTCTGACTCGAGCAGCGACTCGAGCAGCGACTCGGACAGCGACTCGGACAGCGAATCTGAGGCGGACAAGGCTGCCAAGGTGCCTCTGCCAGAGTCAGGCAGCAGCAGCAGCAGCAGCAACGAATCCGAGAGCGACAGCGACAAGGACAAGAAGAAGACAAAAGAGTCCTCAAAGACTAAGACGGCAGCCGTCATCGACAAAGCACGCCTACTCTCACCGGAAAAAAATGCGTCCGACGCGTCGTCATCGACGATGGGCAACACGTCGCCGAATACCAACGGCCGTCTGGCAGCGCCCAAGTACCCGCCGTTTCCGCCGGACCTGACAAGTACCGTCGGCAGGACAAACAACCGCAATCGCGGCGCCGCCGCTGCCACCGCTGCCACCAAGCAGCCGGGCGAGCGGTTCTCGCGCATCCGTGCGGACACGGTGGTGGACGGACGGTTTGCGTCGAACGCGTTCAACGCCCACGACTGGGGCCGCAAGGCGCACGAGGACCTGATCGTGACGCGGGGCAAGGGGTTCACCAAAGAGAAGAACAAGAAGAAGCGCGGGAGCTACCGGGGCGGGTTCATAGATACGAATGCGCGGAACGGCATCAAGTTTGAAGACTAGGCACATGGCGCAGGTGGGGGGTGGTCTCGGGGAGAAGGTTCTTGCATTTCATCTTGTCACAGCACAGCGGTTATCTAAGGAAGACAAAAAGTAAGCGCCAAGGGATAGGGGGAGGATGAGGAGAAGACGGGGGGTCAAAGGTGGTGCATCGAGTTGAATGAAAAGCGACGGTGGCCCCCTCACTTGCATATGCTCAACAAAAGTGTTGGTTCCCTCACAGGCGTTTTTCCTGACGGAGTCGCTGCTCAGATGCGCTCAAGTTAGGCGCGAGTGACTGAGGCAACAAGCGCTAAGCCTCTGAAAACCTTCCGTGCGAGCGTGGCTGGTGATCAGTACTCCGTAGACTGTAACATTCAAATTCTGGGCGCTTTGGTCTCCAGTCTGTTGTGCGCCTTCCAAGTCGAGTCTACTAGCTAGCCTGGAAGCCAGCGGTCTGCTTGGCCTCCAAGGGTTTGTTTGGCCTTCAAAGGTCTGCTTGGCCTCCAAGGGTCTGTTTGGCCTTCAAAGGTCTGCTCTTGGTCAACCTCATTCCGGCGAAACGCTGCGCTGGCGCTTCCATAAAGTCTGGTTCTTGCTGTTACACGAGCAGGAAAAGAATCGCGTGCCTACAGACAACCTAGCATGATACAGGTGAACACGCCTAAGCGACAGACCGTGAGGCCTCATTAGCGGGTAAAATGCGCCTTAAAGCGCTCCAACCAATCAGGTGTGACCATGATTGCACAGCCCTGTGCCCGGAGGTGACCTTAAACCGTCCACCTGGACAAAGGCATCAAGGTCAATAGCTGCTTTATTCATGTATATCTTTAAGTCGTGATCGCAAACGTCGTGTGCTCTCTTTGTCCACTGCTTTCGTCTGTCACCTTTGTCATTGTCTTCTTTGCCGTCGTCAGTGCTGCTGACCTCACCCCTTTTTCTTGGACTATCCTGCCGCATTCGGAATCTCTTCATCGTTCCTGCCATTCCTGGTCACTTTTTGTTCCTGGGCTATATCTCCAGCTCTTGCCAACCACAATAACCGTCGACTCGACATTCCACAATCAGAAGCACAGTCAGACAGATGGTGCAGTCCTGGCACTACACTCGCGCTGTACAAATGCCCGTCGACTCGCCGCCTGGCTTCAGTCGGCAGAATACGTTTGACAGCAGTCACCGACAGCTGGGACAAAAGAAGCAGCGGCAGCAAGACGATGGCCAGTCCATCGCCACCTTTCGTGAAGACCCAGAAAGCAACCGACGCCCGTCCCTCAAGGACAGCCTCAAGAGGCTGAGACTCAAATCTCTATCACGCTCATCTCCATCGTCATCTCCGTCGCCAACCTCTGGCCGCAGGAGCTTTCACACCAACACCGCCGCCTTACCGCCACCCCAGCAAACATCAAACCAGCAGATGCCGCTACGTCTACCTGCGCACGCAGGGAAGCAGGAGCCGGCTTGCATCGATAGCGGCAGCAAGAAGCCCGCCAATGGCGGCGCCACACTGAGCCTCGATGCGAAAGTCAAAGCATACTTTACCGACCGCCAGGTCCTCGTGGCCGAAGAGGCACGGGCAGCCTTTGACAGCAAGTGCAGGCGCTACAGCACCGATGCCGAGAAGCGCGCTGATTTGGTGCTTCGGCGCCTCAAGAAGCGCGACGAGATGGAGACGTTCGCCGTGGCGCCCGCCCAGGTCGGCTATGGCAACCAGAAGCACGCCGCATTCGCGGGAGACCACTTTCTAACAAACGTGCCCCTAATACAAAGCACGCATGTGCTACGCGCCGCCAAACACATGCCCAAAGGTGCACACCTGCACATCCACTTCAACGCGTGTCTGGAGCCGCATGTGCTGCTCGACCTGGCCCGTGGAATGGACCGCATGTTCATCACCAGCGACCTGCCCCTAGCCGTTGGCAGCAGCACCAAAAAAAACAGAAGCAGAAGCAGCGAGGGCGGCGGCGTGCGCAAGGACGAGCTCGAAAACTTCTTCCTGTGCGAGATCCAGTTTGCCATCCTGGCACCCGAGAAGGAGAAGCCCGGCGACCTGTTCCTGCCCAGCTACAAGACGCGGCAAACGATGCGTTTCCGTGACTTCCTCGCGCGCTTTCCGGAGGCGGCCGTGGGCATGTCTGGCATGCAGTGGCTGGAGTCAAAGCTAGTCTTTGGCGCAGAGGAGACGTACGACATCCCGCAGACGTCGCGGGGCGCGTGGGAGCGCTTCAACGGGCGCACGCGCATGATGAAAGGCCTGTTCAACTACGAGACGGTGTACCGCAAGTACACGGAGCTGTTCCTGCAAGACCTGGTGGACGACAACATCCAGTACGCAGAAATCCGGCCTAACTTCATGACGACGAACCAACTGTGGAACGACGAGGGAACGTCGCAGATGGACAACCGGGGTATCGTCGAGCTGATCATCAACGCATGCGAGACCTTCAAGGCGAAACACCACGGCCGACCCTTTAACGGCATCAAGATCATCTACTGTACGCCGCGGTCCTTCTCCAACGACCAGGTACGCGTCGCACTGGCCGAATGCTTGGCCTTCAAGCAGCGCTGGCCCGACTACATTGCCGGCTTCGACTTGGTGGGCGAGGAGGCCATGGGTCGGCCGCTGCGTGCCTTTGTACGCGAGTTTCTCGAGTTCCGGGCGAACTGCGACGCGCAGGGCGTCGACATCCCCTTCCTCTTCCACTGCGGCGAGACGCTGGACATGGGCACGGACGTGGATGGGAACCTGTACGACGCGCTGCAGCTCAAGGCAAAGCGCATCGGCCACGGCTTTGCGCTGCCGCGGCACCCGTACGTTATGCGCAGGATGCGCGAGGAGGGCATGTGCGTCGAGGTGTGCCCCATATCCAACGAGGTGCTAGGCCTTACGCCGCGCATCGGCGGCCACGCCGTCTACAGCCTGCTGGCCAACAGCGTGCCATGCACGGTCAACAGTGACAACGGCACGCTCTTCCAGTCGACGCTGTCGCACGACTTTTACCAGCTGCTCGTCGGCAAGAGCGACATGGGCCTATTTGGCTGGCGCCAGTTGGCCGAGTGGAGCCTGCAGCACGCCTGCCTGGACACGACCGTGCCGCTGCAGCTGGCCGGTGGCACCGGCGCCGCCGACGCTCTCTCGCCGCTCTCGCAGCAGGACACGGCGCGCCTGGCCTGGCTGGACGACTGGCGCGACTTTGTTATCTGGCTGCTCGAGGAGTACGACGACGGCGCCGACGGCTTCGACACCAAGGCGCTACTGAGGAAGCTCAAGAGCAACAAGGCGTTGGCGGCAAACCCGTTGCCGCTCGCAAAGGCAGAAGACGGGAAGGCGCAAGTGTCTGTGTAGCGCGGCGTTCACGGCGTACGTCCGTTTTTCTCAAGCAGGATGAGGTGATTTTTTTTCGGCGATGATTTGTATCGTGCCCTTGCATTCTAGATGAATAGTTCCCATGCCGGTACTCCGTACGTTGAAATACGAGAAGTGCTCCTTTTCTTTTCGTTTCGTCGTCTCTTTCGATAGCTCTTTCCATAGACGCTGTAAAGCAACTGTTAAGGTTACATGAGTATCACGTGCCTGCCGGTGAATCGAGATTGGAGCCATACCTTGCCCTGGAGAAAAGACACTCCGTCTTACTCCGTATATTTGCAGTATGTCTAAGATAGGGGTATTGCTTTGCCCAAAGCAAATCCCTTCCCTTTTACCCGTAGAGACGCCGAAAATAGATACATTCTTGACGTTTCGGACTCAAGAGAGGATTGGAACTGAAGTTGTGATGTTGTCCTGAAGTTGTCCTGAAGTTGGCTTACAAATGTCCTGTAAAGCGATTGCAAAAAATACTCCCTGCCCCGTCTTCTTCTGGTGAAACAGCTTGCTTCAGAACGACTACATGCACATTTACTCCGAACTCCGAACAGCAAAACGATATGCACCCCTATTTCAGCTTTTCGGCCGGCCTGTGTGAGTCACACGGCAAAAAAAACGAAACGCCAAATGCACTCCGCATACATAAGCGAGTCTTCTCCCACCAGCGCGTTCCGACGAGATTATGTGGAGATGATCACCATCTCAAGAACGGTCTCAAGAACGGGCGATACACTGCTCCGTACTTTTGTCGGTCTTAAGCGGTACGTACGGGGTATCACTCCCTCTATCTCTGCACTGCCCTTGTGTTCTGCGCCGCACAAGAAATGAGGTGTGAGATGCTCCTTGTGCTTCGTAGGCATGCTTTGTGGACGAGGTTTTCGACAGCCCTCTGGCCCTTTTCACGTCGCATCTTTTTGCCAGGGGCTCAGCGCGCAGCCCCACTCGCCGGCTGAATAGCCCCATAATATCTCGTAAATCGGGACTAGCGCGAGATGTGTGACTCACACGGCTCCTGGCTGCCTCGAAACTGGCGCATTTGTCCCAGGCCGTTGCTGCACTAACACTGAGCCGAATCTCCACAGCGTGCTGCACGCACAATTCTGGCCGCCTTTGTTAGCGGTTCAACATGTCAGCCCGCGCCCTTTCGTCCTAGACCCGTTTTTTGTACCCGGCTTTTGTCTTTGCTGCCTGAAATACAAGTACAACTCCCGCGCTGTTCCATTTCGAAAAACTTTCCCTCTCTCCTTCTCTTTTTCTCTCTTTCTTCCTCACCCCCAACCATTTTCACATCACACAACAACAGATATCATCGCCTCAGGCAATCGTCAAGATGCGCTAGATTACTTCCCCCCGGCAGCTTTCCAAACGTCGACAAAATAACGTCGTCAACCCAAACACACTCCCCCCAAGCTTTTCCTACCCCTTCAGCTCTTCCTCACCAGGTCGATCTGAACGACAGCTCTGAGCTTCTGCCTCTTCGCTTTCCCACGCGTTCCTCCACCACCGCCAAAATTACTCCTCAAGACTTTACAGTCTTCACCACGGATTCCCAACAGTCAACATGGCTTCCTTCACGTCCTTCCCCCCTGCCGGCCCCATCCGCGCAACAACAAGCTCTGCCTGTTTTGATCACTGCGAACGTTCCCCATCAGGACTTCGTTCTGTTCGATTCCCCGGTCAAGCCGCATCGTCAACATAATCGTACTGCACCTCAACCTGCAACAACCCCAGTTGTAGCGCCACATCAATCTCCGCAACAAACGCTGCCAAACGACAACATCTCCTTTGTTGCTTCCGCCTCGCCTTCCTTGCGGAATCCACGTGTCGCACACCTTCAGTACCCTGCAGGCTCGTCTAGCATATCGACTTCTACTTCGGCTTTTCCACATCGGTTTTCTTCTTCCACGCAGAATCATTTTTACGCTTCTTCTGCTCCCTCCTCTACCGTTGCTCTGAACCAACACGTTTCGGCCCGGCCTCCTGTCCCACCGTTTCCCCACAGCACCGGTAGTATTCCACAGACGTGCGGCAAGATGGTTCTCGAAGGTAGCCTTTCCTCCTCCCCTTACTCCCCATCCTCTCACATGACTGTGCATACGTCGCAGCTCGTTGCAAACGAACAAACTGGCTCACATTTTATCTCTCATCTTTCAGACTTGCAAGGCCTCGGTGATTTCTCTGGCGTCAGCTTTGACGGTGCCACGTTCTCGTCGCCCGCCATGGTGGCTGGTTATGATCTGAGTGCTAGTGTCTCCAGCGACGCTGCAAGCCACTTGGGCACGGTGTCGCCCACCGACCTGCTCCTGCAGGATTCGCTGTCGGCGCCGAACTCTGCTTCGCTCACGTCTTTTACTTCGCCGTCCGACTACAATGACTCTCCTTATGGTGACAGCTACAATGTGTCGCCCAGCTTTGGTGCCAATGAGTTTGATGCGACGGGCCACGACACGTGGTTCTCGTTGTTTCCTGCGGACACTGGTGTGGCAGGCTCCGTCCCTGGTAGTTTTCTTACATCGCCAACGTCGCAGCTCGTTGACATCGAGGAGTCGGAGGCCATGTCCCCGCGGCGCAAGTCAGGTCACTCTCGGACCCACTCGTCCTCTGCGAAGCATTCCTCAGCCGGCGTCGGTTCGTCCCGACGTCGTGAAAAGCCTCTCCCTCCTATCATTGTTGACGATCCCAACGATACCGTCGCTATGAAGAGGGCTCGCAATACCTTGGCTGCGCGCAAGTCGCGCAAGCTCAAGGCTATGCGTTTTGAGGAGCTCGAGGAGAAGATCGCAAAGCTCGAGGCGGAGCGTGACCACTGGAAGAAGTTGGCTCTCGACTCGAAGAACTGATTGAGTTCTGTTCTCTGTGTTTATTGCCTTTGCTTGATGTTGACCATCTCCTTTTTTTCCCTCTGCTTTGCGTTTCTGATTTTACATCAACAAAACAAACGGAAGAAAAAAAAGGATGATGACACGGATTCCAAAAGTTTCTTTTTTGTTAAGTTTTTTGTTCCCTTTTTCGTCAGGGGGGAATAGGTACGGAAGGGGAGCAGCAGACTGGCCCCTCGCCTGAAATCTGTTATTTTCTTGTTTTGTTTTTCGATTTGTTGTACTTTGTACGTCGTTCGCCTCGAGCATTCGACGTTGCGATCTCCTTGTCTCGTGTTATTGTTGATTGTCTGATATACTACGCATGCTTTACTCGCTCGTTTGTTTGCACAGAAATTTTCAAGTCTGGCCTTTCGCTCTCTACATGACTCCGTAACCAAACTGTGAATGTGAAATCCTCCCACATGGAGACGCCATAATGTTGATAACGAGAAAACGAGGTCGTCACCTTTGCATTCATAAACCTCGTCAAGACATGATATATTTGCCAAACGTGGTTTGTCTTTTACTTCCATCTCAAATGCTTAATGTTGCTGTACAACGCCTGCCGCGTTTGCCTGTGCCGCAATGCGTTTCTTGTACTGCTGCACGTCGCCAGCAAACTTCTCGACAATGCCGCCGTCGCACACCCACAGGCTCGAGCAGACCGTCTGCAGCATAGTCACGTCGTGGCTGACCATGAGCACGCCGCCTTCAAAGACGTTGAGCGCCTCGGACAGCGCGTCCATCGCCTCAATGTCCAGGTGGTTGGACGGCTCGTCCAATACCAAAATGTGCGGGTTCGTCAGTGCCAGGCACGCAAAGGCCACGCGCGACTTCTGGCCGCCCGACAGCACCTCCATCTTTTGCAGGCCGGTGGTGCCCGTGATGCCAAAGGCGCCCAGCTGCCGCCGGTATTCCTCGTCCGTGCGACCCGGGTATGTCTTGGCCATGAAGGACACGGCCGACGTGTTCAGATCCAGGGCGTCGACGTGGTGTTGCGCAAAGAAGCCGACACGCAGTCGCGGGTGCATGGAGATGGTGCCCACCAGTGGCTGCAGCCGGCCCGTCAACAGCTTGAGGACGGTGGTCTTGCCGGCGCCGTTGGGGCCCACGATGCCGATGCGCGAGTCTAGCTGCACGTCGAGGTCCACGTCGCGCAGCAAGATCGTGTCCGCACTGTAGCCAAACGCCACGCCGGACATCTGCACGATGGGCGGCGACAGCTTCTCGACCTCGGGGAAGCGGAAGCGCACGCTGTACTCGGTCTCGGGAGGTTCTAGAACCGGCATGCGCTCCAGCTTCTTGATGCGTGACTGCGCCTCCGACGACTTGGCCGCGTTGTAGCGAAACTTGTCAATGAACGCCTGTAGGTGCGCGCGCTGCGCCATCTGGTTCTCGTACTCGCGGCGCGCCGTTTTCTTGCGTTCTTCGCGCGTGGCGTAGAAGGAGTCGAAGTTGGCGCCACGGTAGTAGTCGAGCCGCTCCGAGTGTTGGTGAATGATGTCTGTGGCAACCTCGTTGAGGAAGGCTCGATCGTGCGAGACGACAAGCAATGTGCTGGGGTAGCCCTGCAGGTAGTTGGACAAAAAGGTAATGGACGGCACGTCCAGCATGTTGGACGGCTCGTCGAGCAGCAACAAGTCGGGCTCGCAAAACAGCGCCCGCGCCAGCGCCAGCCGCATCCGCCAACCACCGGAAAAGGTCTTGGTGGCAAACTGCTGCCGCTCGGCCGAGAAGCCCAGGCCGGCCAGAATACTGGCTGCCCGCGACTCGGCCTTGTCCGACTCCATCTCCGACAGCTTGCCTTGGACGTCGCCGAGTCGCTGGTCCAGAGCCTCCCTTTCCCGATCTAGGCGTACTGCATCCGCAGACGTGTCTGCCATGGATGAACGCTGGGCTTCGATGGCAGCCAAGTCTTGTATGATTTCCTGTAACCGTAAGACGCCTTGTTAGCTTCGGCACAGTAGAAACGCCTGCAAACATCGGGGGGGAAGGGAGGTCGATCTTACGGCTTGTTCTTTCAACAGAATCTTTCTCCAGACATCAGCGTCCAGGACTGCTTGTATTGCGGTAGTATCGTCACCCGCGATCTGGAAGAAAGCGCGTTAGTATGTTCCTCTGCCCCAGATAAAACGGGCCGGCAGCATGCTTACCTCTTGCTCGACGTGCAGAATAGAAATGTGCGTCGGCACGGGCAGCTCACGCCGGGACAGTGCGCGCAGCAACGTGGACTTTCCGACACCGTTGTGGCCGACGAGGCCGTAGCGGTGGCCATAGGACAGGGTAAGATTGGTGTCAGTCAAGATGCGGGTGCCAGAAATGTTGACGTCGATGTTGTCGAGCTTAATGTCCTTGGGCTTGCCGGCGGAGGAGGCGCCGAGCTGCAGCGGGTTGACGGCCATGTAGAACTCCTCGTATGACTGGGTAGCATCGGGCTGGTTGAGAAGGCGCGAGGCCTCGTACTCGACGGTCTTGAACGACTTCTTGTTCTGCTTGGCGGCGATCTTGCGCTCGGCCTTCTCCAACTTCTTCTTGTCCACCTTGGATTCGACCTTGCGCGTGTTGGCCGATTCCAAGTCCACGCCGCCCGTGGCGACTGCCAGCGTTGACGACATGTTACGCTGCGCGCTGACCTGGATCGTTTGGTCCAACCGCCGCACGGCCGACCGCGCGTTGCCGCCGCCGGCCGCGCCGGCTGCCTCAGCATACCGGCCAACCCACTTACTCACCAGCTTATCGATGCGCTGCCGTACCGCGGCGTTCTCTGGATCGCCCGAGGCCGACAGAAGCAGGTCCGTGACGGCGGCTGCCGCATCAGCGAGCGGAGTTTGAGCACCGCCGGTGCCGGGACCAGCCTCGTCATCGTCGGAACTGCTGTCGGACCAGGTGGTGGAGGCGTGGTTCAGGAATCCGACCGAGTACTCGGACACCACCGGATCGATATTCGGGATGATAGCTCGGATCTCCGTTTCCATGGCTGGCAAAAAGGTAGAGAGTGCGGGGGACTGGGGTGCGGTGTGGATGAAGAAACTGCTGTCGATGATAGACTGTGGACTCGTGGAGGTATCGGTTCTGTGCTAGAAATTTTGCACGTGAGCAGTTGATGACCTAATCCTCGTCACCCAACTCTACTGCGTAAGCCTGCGAGAAGCTGGATCAGAGAGCAGACCTACGGAGTACATGTACACATGTATGAATACGGATTACGCCTGAAACAACAGCACTTCCAAGAGGTAGGAATAGGGGTTCTTGGACCTCCTTCCCCCCCAGCGCGCCACTGTTGCGTGTGGTTGCTACTTTTGCCAGTGTCAGTTTAGCCGCTCAGACCGCGATTGGCTGGTTGGAGAGGCACTCTGCCCGTTTTGTGTGTCCTCTTCTGGAAAAGGTCCGTACGGAGTACATCCTTGCCCTTATTCGTTGAAGAACGGGGGGATCCCTGGTTGGAGTTGCAGCAGCACATCTCCCCGGCATCTTGGGTGCGCCCCTTTTGCCCCTGATGTTCATGTCCATTCCGCATAGGCATTGTACGGAGTACCTACATGTACATGTACGAACTTACAAAGTATGGCGCGTGGTAATCTTGTCAGGAGGCGAGATGTCGGGAAGTGGGCCAGCTTAACTGGACGCAGGAGAGCAGTGGTGTGAGATTTCTTTTCCCGGATTTCCATAGACACCTTTCATCTGGGACCGCGTGGACACGTTTTCCCGCCTCGTATTACGTGGGATGTCTCCTTAAGGGTCGAGAAGGTCTTTCCTGACTTGGATTATGTTGTGCCTTCCTCTCGATGCAAAACGGGAGAGTCCTCTTGTTGCAGAACGGGAGAGTCCTGAGCTCAAGTCTTCGCAAACCCGCCAACAAGGAAAGAACCCCCCAATATCCTTCCAACCTAATGTCGGCTGTCGCTGTGCCCGAGAGCGGTCTCTCCTTCCCTGCTCATCTCGGAGATGACGTGACGCTGAGTAGGTAGGAAGGATGGCGAGTATGGAGTACCCCGTGCAGAATAAAGGCGCGAAACGAGACTTTCCCAGACGTCTTTTTCTGAAAACCGTGACCGCGTCGCGTGACTGGCCAATGGGAGCGCGCAGTTCGTTTGCACTTCGTCTCTCATTCTTGGCTGGCTAGCCAATGGGCTTGCACAGACGCGTGGTCTTTCCCGCAGTCTTGGGGGTATTACGTCTGACGCTGCAATTTCCAAGACCCAGACAAAGCAAAGTCAGGAAAACGAGGGCAAAAAAAAAGAGATTTGCTGCAAGCACTCTGCAAACCCCTAGGCATGACAGTCCGTCTGACATTCAACTTTGGTTCTTGGGCGGTGGTGCAACAAGATGAGGGAGACCAGGTCAGAGGCGATTGACGAAAAAACGAAAAAACGAACAACGCTTGGGTGGACAAATACTTGACGTCTGATCCCGACCTCCTTAATCGAATCCCTCTGTCTACCTAGGTACCTACCTATGTAGGTATTCCGTGCTTGCGAGCCGCTAACTATCCACTTTGGCCGGCCTCAACTCTCACGAAATCCTACGGAGTAAGCAGTATTGATGGGAAGCACTAATAGCCTGTCTGTCATGTGAGGGTTTGAGTGCAAGCAGGCTTAAGCTTGCATGTAAGATACCTGTTCCGTATGGAGCATGCCCATGTATAGAACGCATGGCCCGTTGAGTGCAGTGTGGTTTTCGTAGCCCCTGCTCTCTCTCCGGATGCTTGCCTGTACACATGTACATGTACTCCGTACGCCGTGGGAGCCGTCAAAGGACTCTGGCCGATCACGGTAGATCGGACGGTGACATTCGTTGCAGGTAGAAAGGGAGAGGGTCTCTCAATCAATTTTAGCGGGATTGAGCGCAGCAAGAGGCAAAGAGCGGGACTCTGAGATGCCTTTAACAGATAATTGCCAAAAGAACAACCGGACAGGGGCAATGTCGAAGGGCAAATAAGCAGGATACGTGCGGAATAGAAAGAATCAGAAGCGG
The DNA here is from genome assembly GCA_019925545.1 of Ophiostoma angusticollis. Lineage (NCBI taxonomy): Eukaryota > Fungi > Ascomycota > Sordariomycetes > Ophiostomatales > Ophiostomataceae > Ophiostoma > Ophiostoma angusticollis. Next base: position 72,413 of record JADHKL010000071.1, on the reverse strand, counting down.
ACAGTTGCATCTCATATCATATTTAGCCACGTTCTTGCCACTGCCTTTTCCGGGTGATCCAGTCGGGCATTGCTCTGCTGTACTGGCCCCTTTTTTTTAAACGCTTTTTTGAATGCGGTAGACGCTTCCTTGTAACAGCTCGACATACATATACGGAGTATCTTGTCACACTGGCAGGATGTCTTTCTTCAACCTCTTCCCTGTAACGAGCGGAACACTCTGATGTCGGTTGGAGCCAATTTATATGCCAGATATGTAAAGTGACAACGAAGAGCATTCTTGATCTTTTCCAACCGGAGCAGTCCCGGGAAGAGTGGTCGGCTGCTTCTCAAAAGGGATAACGGGCATCGAGAGTTTACTCACGAGCGTTATCCTGGCTTACCGAAATCAAGAAAAAAAAGTCTAAAAAATGGCTGTATATGAATATAGATGAAAAAATCAAGGAGAGGCACGCACGAGCAGGGGCATACTTTCAGCCCAGTCTTCCTCCGTGCTGGCCAAGGCACGAGTCGCAAAGCATATACAGATGAAGATCCATATGGATGGAGCTGGAGATATCAAAAGGAATTTGCCGAGCTCCAGCCAGTTTCGCCCCCCACCCTAAACTTTCACCTCCCATCTTAGACTTATCGGCTCGGCTCAGTGGACGAGGACACGAAAGCTGATGTTGCCGAGTTTATGTTTTTCTTTTTCTTCTTTTTTCCCTTCCACCATCCACCATTATCGACAGAGCTCATTGCACGGCGCCCCATACGCATCGTGCTGGTCGATTTATGACGGTCGATCCTTAGTGGAGGCAGCGAATACTGGGCCAGGCCCAGAGTGGTTGTCAGGCAGAGACCACCATACTGTCCATGTACGGAATACAGCGACTGAATAGCAAGAGCAGAAATCACCACCGGCCTGCTTCGTCGAGTGTAGAGGGAATATATACATAGGTACCTAGGTATGGTGTATGGAATACAAATACAACTGGCAAGAAGTGCTCCTAGATCCAGAAGCTATCTGCTTTTTGTCGACTGGTCGTGACGATGGCCGCACATACTGGCGTAGTGTCCCTTGAGATCATGAAGGGTGACTGCTAAGGATCAGCATCCTTGCCGAGAAAATAATAGCTCGATGCAAGTATTCGGTGTTGCTCTGACGTGTCTCAATGACTGGGCCTTCATTTTATTGCACCACAGATATAGGTTAGGAGTAAGCAGGCATTGCTGTTATTGGAGTGGAGAATCGCAGCCGCCCTGCAAAGGATGCGGATGTTTTGCTGGTCTCCGCTAGGCTCGTTTGGGAGAAATATTCAAAGATTACGCTGCTGACGACAGCTGAAAACAAGGGGTGGCCGACACATAATTGTGCGTTGATGGCCCTCCTGTGCACGCCATCCGCCTTCTCTTGCCGGTGGCGTGTTGTATCTCGAGCTATCGGAGCGGTCAACAAGACGTCAAACCGGATCGTGCCAGGGCAGACCGAACTGGTGAAACGTAAGCATATCTATGCACATAGCCTGCAGCAAGGACAACAGACGGACCGGCGCAGCGTCGGAACAGAGCGTCCTTCCAGACGGGTGCACAGTGAGCTGTCAACTGCAGCAGACATTAAAGACGAAGTCCCGGTTGTTGCTCCTTCTCCTGTGCGAGCTGACGCTGCCTTTCTCACTCATAGCCGAGAGGGATTCGCGCCTTGGCTGCTAGCTTTTCGTTCCACTAGAGTCGGATAGCTTCTTGATTGGCCAAAGAAGAGGCCGGGAAGAAAAAGGAGGGGAGGACAACACAGCATGAGCCGTGTTTGACAAGCACGAATAGATCGGAGAGGACGGCGGTGTTTGGCGGGATGGGGATTTGTGGCGAGCCCAACAAGACCTCAAGACGAGTGGTGATCTCACCTTGATGAGCTTTTCGGAGAAAAGAGTTCGTGCATGCATGCGGAACGGAAACGGGAGCGCACAGTAATCTGGGACGGAAGGCGCTGTTTGCGGCGGACAGCCCGGAATGAACCATGTCAGCGAAATACGGAGTATTTGACCTGGGGCTCATGGCCGTTTGGCAGTTTCTTCCAGAGAAGAGACTGAGAGCCGCATCGGTCAGCAAAACTGGCGTTCTGCCTATCTTTTTGCAGGCACCCCGGTTGCCGTTCATCACCCAAAAATAGACTGTGTCATCACATCAGAAATATCAGCAGTGCAGTTGGATAGAGTCACACAAGCGCACGGGAAAGGACCGCAAAGTCAGGGCGAAGGCCAGGGAGAGCTTCCATGGCGCTTTCTACGCTTAGACCTGTCTCGCCTACCCCTTTGCCTCGTATTCCATACAAGTACATGTACATGTACATGTACAGTATGTAAATAAACAACAAACAACGAGGACGACCACACTCGGCACAGCAGAAGGTCGGAGTAAGGCGACCAAAACGGCGGCCAACAACAAAACAAAGGAAGCTGGAACAGACATAGCTCACCGTGACTGCAAACACTGTAACCAATTCATTGGGTTGTTCGACGCATCGGAACGTGCCATCTCGCGGCCGCTTCATTTGCCGTTCTGCCTCTGCGGGTTGAAGCTGTTTGCACAATGGCCCGGCAGGAAGTCTCGAAACATGACCGCGTCGACCCAGCGCCAAGGAAACTCTGTTTAGGGTATCGTTGATGATACCCTGCCATCCACTAAGGTCGAGCACCCGTTGTTTTCGGACCCTGAGAAAGACGGGGAAGCTGTCTCTCTGCCACCCAGACATTTTTGAGGCACAGAGTACGGAGTATATATACATTACTCCGTAGTCTTCGGCATAGCATAGGTACGGAGTGATCCGTCCAACAGGTTCAGGCCGACCTGGCCAGGCCATGCTTCTTCTGAAGCTTTGGCAAAGGACAGACAAAGCGGGTATTGATGGGCAAGATCGGCAAGAGAGGGGATCACAACTCTGAATGCTCCGTATGCTTGTCTTGTTGTGTCTTCAGTTTCCGGGCTTCTTCAAGAGAACTAGGCGGGGCCGGTGAGCGGATGTCCGTTGTACAAATGAAGAACAAGCGACTGGGCCCCCTCTCCCAGAGGCCTTTGTAGTCTGGTACGGCTATGTATCAGCAATTCATACTGGATACATCGATTTGCGTTCCTGGTACTCCGTAGTCCTACATGTTCCTCATCAGCCAATATTGAATGAGGTCGCACGATAGGAACAACATGGGGTAGGGGAAAGCTCGGACGCATCAGAAAGAAGCTCCTCATTAGCCTGTATTACCGCAAGTTGGAGCCAGAAGTTCACAGATCATTGCGTGCGACTAATCTTGTGCTCCCCAGGTTCGACGCCGCGATTGGAAACCTGCTCGCCTAGTTGCAGAGTTCTTTTCGTGTGGTGACACGTTGGCTCAAGGCCGTTGCTTTCCAGGTGCTCTTGTCCCTTATTGCCGCCCATCCTCATTGTTTCAACGGTTCAAAGCCTCTGGTTCCTGCTCATCAGGCGCGCTGTGGTGTTTTGGACTCTAAGACGGCAATCTCAGACGCAGCGCGGAGTTTTTGATCAGACGAGATATCGAGGAGAAGGTCAAGGAGACATTTTCGTCTCGAAACGCAGACGGCCGTTGACTCTGCTGCACGTCTGCTTTGTCGTACCACCCGGGACGGTTGTATCTCGGATTCCTTGTCCATGCAAGTCTCGTTGCTATGGCTTCACCTCTCCCCGGAAAAGCTCCTGTGCTGGCTACTCCGTACGGGCTGATGCCCTCGCTTCGACTGACATAAATTGAAAGGGCGTCGACTGGAACATTCGCCCGTCTTTAGCTTTGCCGCCTGCGCCTGCGTCTGATGCTCGTGTTGGCCGCCATTTGCTATTCGTTGATGTCAGCCTTCCGCCAATTTCACCCGCAGGTCGAAGCAGGCGTCGTGCATGCGTAGTTACAGTTGCATGCAATACAAAACAGGGACCAATGCAGGGCGAGACAGGGCGCGGCGAAAAGAAGTCGAGGAAGCGACATGAATTGGCTGTCTCTTCTCGTTCCATCGCATGGTCACGGAGCCGCCAAAGAGTCAGTCAGGAATTGACCTGCAGAAAGTGAAATGGGGAAGCCACTTACGGAATACGGAGTAGAACGCGTAAAATGTCTGGTGGAGCCGCATGCCAACAACGACGAGGAATGAGAATCGAAATGGAGTGCAATCAAATCCAATTGTCATGAGTACGGTGTAAGATACCTAAGTACCTACCTCTACAGAGAGAGGAAGGTGCGATACAGGAACAACTACACACCCGATGCACCTTCCACGCCGCAGGCAAAGAAAAAAAGGAAGGAGCGGCTATATGAGAGGAAGGCACGTCTTGCATCTTCCGCAACTGCCTAGCTGGCTCTCTTTCTCACTCGCCATCCTCCAACTCTCAACCATCGCCGCTCAGTTTCGTGTTCACGACTTCATCCCAGCCGGAACGAACCGGATTGCAGCTATTATTTCGCATCTACTAATAGGCCCTGGTTCACCACTTGGCCTCACTGTCTTCTCTACGTTGTTTTTCTTTAGTGATCTTTTCTCGCCTTGTTCTCTCTCTCTCCTCTGATCGTCCACCCCCACCATCTCCATCTGGCATTCAGCAGTCTTCGTTCTCTTTCGCCATTTCCGCACTTACTCCGACACATACATGTACACACCCCTCCCGCCCCGTCCTCGCACACGCCCCCTTTCTTTCCAAGCATCCTCTTACCACCCCGGTCCGCCAAAAAAACCTAGCCCGCGCCCGCCGATCGAGACTTCGCGCTCTTGGCCAATTAATGGTTGGCCCTAAACACGCCAGCGCGCTGTCGAAACCACGCCCCCGTCGCCCACTGCAAAACAAACGCTCCCACCATACCAAGGAAAAGAGAAAAAGCACAAGAAACGAACGACAGAAACAACCGCAAAAAAGGAGATTGCCCTGCCAGGTTTGCCTGTCGACATTGCTAGCCAAAACCCACTCGCTGTATCTGTAAGCACAAACCATCCCCCAGTTCTCTCCACCACTGGCGCGCTTCAGCGGGACTCGGTAGGTCTCGTGTCAATTCCTCACCTATTCCGTACTGTCTCCGAAAACAGACAGGCGTGTTTCTAGCGTTTCCAGTGCTATCCCGTCAGTCCCTCGCAGCATCCTTCAAGTTTTCCGTCTCTTTTCTTTCCTTTCCTCCACGCTCTTTCCGCTGACGGTTGTCCTCCTCTCCTTCTACCCCCAACATAGCAACTCGACCTCGCCCTCGTCCAGCTGGCCTTGGACATTCACGCGACTGTCACCGTCGTTTGTCCCTCCGCCGCCACCTTCGTCAACTTGTCCGACTCTTCGTGGTTTTCACGAGCACTTCCATACCCGGACGATCTCTCCCCTTCCCATCCTGGCCTCGCCCGAATCGCAATGTCATGACGATGCACACGGCCATCCCTCGAACGAGTGTCTACCTCCCCACGAGCACCGCCTTCCAGGGCCGTTGCCTCCGCCCGTCTTCCGCGAGCACATAGTTCCGGAGAGTTGTCAATATGCAGGCGGTGCCAAGTGTAAGTTTGTTGTTGTGATGCCCGGACTTGACTCGGAGAGAGGAGCATACCGAAGGAGCAACGGCAAAACTGCTGGCCTAGAGCTTTGCCTTCATGACGAGCTTGTTGATGCCTGGTTCCTCGGACTCGAGTCTGCTGTGCCCGAGGACTGCTTCGATATGTTGGGACACGACTTCCACTAGAAGATGATCTGTCCCTGCCAGCAGCCAGGTCAAAGGTCCCGCTCGGAGGCTATGTGCCCTGCGCCTTTGTCCTGTCGTTGCTGCTGTTTATTGTCACCACCGTGCTAACGAATTCATAGCTTGTTGGCACTGGCACGGCCGTGGCCGCCGCCGCGAATGGCCTTGTTTTCGGACAGTCTGCTAGCGAGGCGAGTCAGTCATTGTCCCTATCCGCTCGACCGAAAACAACCGTCCGAAGTCACTCCTCCAGTCCCTCCATCGTATCCCGCCCACCGCTGTCCCGGTCTGCAGCACAGTCGGCCAGCTATGTTGCGGCGCAAGCACAGGTCGGAGCCGCGTATGCCGACGACAGAGTGCGCAACGTCAGTAACAGCAGCAGTAACACTGGCTCATCGTTCTCACATTCAGGCCGTCTCCCGCAGACGGCGCCACCAGAAACACACAGTAGCCAGTTATCGAATGCCTCTCTTCCCCCCTCTGCACATGGCAATGCCTCTGTTTCCCGTAATCGCCGGCATTCTTTCATCCACCGAAGCGAGAAGACGCAGCAACCCGTATCAGAGGCATCTCGAGACTCAATCTCCTCCAATGGCTCATGGATTCGACGACTTTCGATGCGACCACTTTCCCAACATGGGAGTTTGAGGTTGAGCATAGGCCCCGATTCACTTTCTCTGGACTTGTCTCTTGGCTCTGCTGCTCCAATTCTCTCTCAAAAATCACCCGCACTTCCCCAACAGCCACAGTCAAGAAACAAGCTGGTCAAGCGGTCCACGGCTGGCCAAGACAGTTTTACCGCGTCTCTTTCGAGGCGTGGGTCGCGCTCTCATATGCCGACTCTTCGCCGACCTGCAACAAGTCACCAACGCTCTGCTACGCTCCAACAGGATCCTGCCTCAGACGATCTCGCTTCCTCCACGACATCTGCCACCCGTCCCAAATTTTCGTTCGAGCAACGGACACGCCCCAGCTTGGCCATCTTCCGACTCGAATCAGATATGGAGCCAGCAAGCTACGATCTACTTGGTGATGTGAACCACGAAATTGACGACATTCAGAAAGAGGAGCTGGTGCCAGAAACACTTCTGGAACAAAGCGACTTAGACAACTTCCAGAGAGATTGGGCATCCTATTTCCATGAACGCATCAACTGGGCTTCACCAGCAGCTCGCGGCAGCTCTCCTTTTTCAGGCGACAGCAGCCCTGGCGGATCGCACTTCACCTTGCCAAGCAGGACCATTCAAGTTGCACACGGGAAAAGATTTCGGCCCTTTCTTGTAAAGGCGTCGGCATTGCCAGCTCTAGAGCAGGTACCCGTGCCACCGGCAGGTGCTTCACTTCCACAGTCACCCACTGGCATCAAAGGCGGAAGCCATAACGGTTTTGACGTTTCTCCCCAAGGCTCGAGTTCTTCGCCGATGGACACACCGTCTAAACGAGCGAGACGCTCAATCTCTATGAATTTTACTTCTCCGACCACATGGATTTCCAAAACTGGCAGCGTTCGACGTTCAGGACGACGTGCTGATCATTCGACGGGCACAGAGAGCCAGGTTTCTTCTCCGGCAGAGCCCCCAGTGAGTGGAAGACGGCATGTTTCTGCTCCTCTATTCACAGGACGGACACCGCCATCGCAGGTGCAACATGCATCGCAAAGTCGAAGTGTGGCAACATCTACCGATTTTTGTTTGCGAAGCTCCAAGGAGACGCCTACCTCCACGCCAGGGCGGTCACAATTATCTAAAGGGCGAAGTGCATTACCACCCTCGAACGTGGACTCGAAAATTGTTCCCAGGCGGCAGCGAAATTCTTCCTCTCCCTTACCGCCTCTTTCCCATCCGTCCAGTTTCAATGTTGACACTTCTCAGCTGGATCCATCGTCAAACTCAACAGCAGCCTTGAGAGCAGCTGTGTCTCTCCCTTCAACTCAAAAAGAGACACAATTGCCTTTCCATACGGGATTTTCGACTCTACCCCGGTCATTTCCTCTCTTGCCACGGAACAGGGACATCTCGGACGAACGATCTTCGACTCTAGCCAGTTCAGACAACGATTTTCGTGGGTTTGCATCATCGGGCGACGATGATGATACCGATTTCAAAAGCGATACTATTTTCGACTCCGTTCGTACCGCCGCGTCCACTCGTCTTCGTTCAACTGACACACCAATCGAGTCTATGTTTGACGAGTCCCCACCAAGTACAGCCGGCAATAGCAAGACCAAGCGCTTATCCATACAAGAGATTCTAGGCCAAGCATGGGACAGCGACACAAGGATCATGGAAGAAGAAGGCGAAGAAATGTCCACGCCAGTCCGAGCTGTTCTTACGAGGTCAGAACAGTCCCCGTCACCATTGTCTGTCATGCGACACTTTGGCGGAGATTATCCGCAGATCAATAGCAGCCAGCGCTTCCTGAAAGACGGCCCGAGTAGCCTCTTCGCATCTTTAGCTGCCGATAAGGATATGGGCAACGACGACAGCAGACCTTCTCTTGAAGACGATGACGACGATTGGGCGAGCATCGACGAAAGCGGTGTTGTCAATCATCTCTCGCCACCATCTTGGGGTGTACAGTACTCGTCTAGGGAAAAACTGTCCAGTACTGTTGTCGAAGATGACTCTAAACAACATCACCGTTTCGCGCTTTCTTCTATCAGTGGAAATGGAGCGCTTGAGCCATCCGACCAAATTGATGGCATGCTTGACAACGAACGGGAACGGCCTCGAAGCAACCTTTTCGACTGGAGCGAAACCGCTGTGCACCTTGACAAAACTGGCATGGATGGTCATTCGCCTCGGCCCAAAACCGTCCATGGCAAGCAAGAGATGGACCTGAGAAACGGGAGACCCTCAAACAGAAAAGGATCGGCCCTTGCTCATGTCCGGAGTCAAAGTGTTCCCGTCATCGCTGATCCGAATGACGGTGCCAAGCCGTCGTCTAAATTCGGAACGTGGGCCACCGGACCTAAGAATGCCAGTGAGGATTGGGACGACGATTTCGACTTTGGCACAAACTGCAGCAGCGACGCCGACGGCGACATGTCTGATGACTTTGGTGCAGACGACGACGTCATTGTTGGCCAGCGATCTACGGTGCGTTCTGGCAAGGGCAACTCGTCTTTTTCCATGGTCGTTCCCGCTTCAATACAGGCCACCCAGCCGACTGTCAAGGCTCATTCTGGACAAATTCGCGAGCTCTCATTGCTGGTCAACGGTCTAAAACGTCTATGCCGTCATGCTCGCGACCTGAGGATCATCGATGAGGCACCTTCACTGTGGAAAGAAGCAGAAAACATCATTGCTCTAGCTTCCCCTGACGAGGATCTTTCTGAGACAGCAGCTGTCAAATCAACGAAGACCACTGCAGTGGACAATGACAGCAGTGTACCAAAGGCATCGATTGAGTTTGACACTACCGATATCGACAGCAAATTCCTGGGCGAAGGGCTCGGTGCTGGCACGCACAGCGATCTAGATGATGATCCATTCAAGGCGTCCGATATTCCACAGATACCGGCGACCCCATCACCTCCCGACTTAAGCAAGACCGCCGTTATTCGGGAACGGCAACATGCTCGGAGAAGATCAGTTTTCTCTCCGGAGGACGATATCTTCGGAGGCGGCTTGCCGCCAGCAGTTGAGAAACGGCCCGCAAGTCGAAATGGTCGGGAAGAGCAATGTCCCCGGACTCCAGACCGGTTCGAGGCCACACCAGCTGCCCCAGACAGTGCAATGATTGAATCGATCATGGAGGCGATGCAGCAACAGCGGTCATCTTCGGCGCCCATTCGGAAATCGCCAATCAAGCAAACAACTACGTCGGAGCTGTTTTTTAACACAAACACACTCCAAGAGCTTGTGAAGCGCGCTAACAGCCTCTTCCACACTCTCTCCGATCTTGTCCGCCATACCGAGCTCATCACGCAGAGCCCCGTTGTCACACCTCGGCACGACCGCCTTAAGCGTCGCGAAGACGGTAGTCCCGCCTTCACCCGCGTGTTCACAGACCCGTCGAGCCCACCCAAGCGACTTCCCAAAAGCAACAGTGGCAATTCGGTGACATCACGCGCTTCTCCTTCCCTGGAAGTGTCAACAACAAACCGAGCGAGTCAACGGCTTCAATTGATGACCGTCAATTGATGCCGACGGGCCAAGATAGGCGCTTTTCAAGACTATGCGCTGCTCTATATCCGGTGCCATTAAACCCCCTGCGCTCTTTCCTCTCTATTTCCTTCTTTTCCCCTGTTTCCTATGTTTACACTTTTCTTTTGTCGCGGACTTGCATAGAGAAGACCTGACTACGATGGCGACATTGCGCTGTAATTTTATACGAACTTCCTTTTCCATTGCCGCTTGTTTTGTCGTTTTGTTTTCAATTGCATCTGGCTCACTGAGGTTGGACTTTTGGGACACAGGAGAAGGGTCTATTTTGGGGCAGAATTGGACCATTCCGTCGTTGAAGGGCAACAACAAGACACAAGGGCCGAGGAAGACATGGCGCACCTGCGTTGGCACAGCTCACTGTGCCTGCAGCATTGCCCTGCTACCTAGCTCTATTTGGTCTGCCTATTTCCTTTTCTATTTTCTTGGGAAGTGAGGCCGGTTAGAAAAAAAGTATCATGAGTCGGATTCAGGGAGGGAGGCATGGGCAGTGGCCGGTTGACCAAAGCCTCACAGTCGTCCTTACGAAGGCAGACTGCATGTATAGATATAATGACATTATGCTTTGCAAACTGCTTCCTCAAAACTTGTTGCAGTCTTTACGCAACGCTTCCTAATCTCTTGACGGACTAGGACGGCGACCCGCTCGGGCTCCTGCTTGCATTGGTTGGCGATGCATGCTGGCAAGGCTGTCACGCTCAGCAGGACCCCGTCGTCGGCGCCTGGCGGCGGTGAGAGTACGTCGTAGAAAAGTCCCCAGTGCTGGAAATACGCCCGAGAACGCACCAAGAACTGGCGTTCGTTTGACGCGCGCTCGAACTGGAGCGGTCGTGCCGCGCTGGCGCCGCCTTGGCCATGCCTGCCGTAGTCCTTGAGCAGGGCTTCGACGCGGCAACGCTCATCTGCAGCATGCCGGTCCACGAGGATCAGGACCCGGTCGCAGCCGCTGGTGGCCGGGGCCTTGATGAGAACGAACTTGCGGTCGACTTGTCCGACGACTCGGCCGATTCCAGGCTGCCCCGTGCTATTTTCGTCTGTCCACTAGCAAACGTAATGCCGTCTAGGCCTTCCGGGGTATTTGTTGTATGGCAGAGGATGTTTGGACTTTTGCCTCTACAATGCGCATCGTGTGTGCGTCTCGCGTAGCAACCTGCTCTCCTTGGACATCTGTCTTGCTTTTCCCGGTTGCCATGCATGGCTCTGTTATGCTTGTTTGACCAGATACTTTGGCTACTACCCAAATCGCGGAATGAAAGGCCTTTGTCTGTGGCCACAACGACAACGGAGAGGTTGGTGCTCCGGTGGCCCTGGTCCTACTGGGAAGTGGTCGGCCACTGCTTTCCTTGTGTCCCCGACCTCGGTGACAACAAGAGATAACACCGATTGCGGCGCAACTCTCACGTCTGGGAATGAGGCAACCAATCGGCCAGACAGGCCAAGGTTCTGCAGGAACAAGGGGTCCGGTCATTTGACCAGTCGCCGACCATTTGACCAGTCGCCGACCGATTTATCAACGTAACATTTCCAACACCATCCTGTTTGCTTCGACAGCATCGATCGCAATGAACATTTGCACCTTCAGTAGTCGTCTCTGATCACATTTCGTCTCTTGGCCGCTGACAGCCTTCGAAATCTCCATCATGTCGGACAGTATCGATTTTGAGGCTCTGTACGAGGAGCCGGAATGCCACAGTGAGGAGGAAGAGCAACACGACAAGGCGGCCGAGTTTGATGCCATTGTCGCTTTCCTCGAGGCAGAGCGCTCGCGTCAGGCGAAGCAGGATGCAATGGCAGTGATGGCTCTTCAACAGCGGGACATTGCCGAACTCCAACGGAGCCAAGCAAGAACGTATCTTTGCGCTGGACAGCTCCCCACGAAACCCAAGTCGGCCGCGGTCGACCGGGACCAACCCCCCTCTTCGCTAGGCCGTTGGCCGCGGGGCGACGATGAGGATGGAGACGATGGCTGCTCTCGGCAACCTCCGGGAAATAGAGCATCCGGGAGCCAGGTCCCGCCACCGCTGCAGCATGTGTCTTCCATTAAGCAGCATGCAGACAACACGGATGGAACGCAGCAGAAGCAGCAGCAGAATGGACCAGAAACGGGTTCTCACGTTCGCAAGCCAATGCTACCGTACTGCACGCAGGCATGCCTCCGTGGCCTGGTACAGGATGGGCCGCTGGATCGGACGTGTCCGAATGTCTCACTACACGAGAGCGGACGGAATCTCCGCGACGCAGCCGCAGCTCCGAACAAGCACCCAGTCTCGGCCGAGCAGCTCGGAGACTTGGTACGGCAGCAGCTGTATCGCGCGCCCGAGTACGATGCGGAATGCCTCTACGGTGCTGGCTTCGGCGGAGCGATCGGCCACCTGTTCAAAATCTCGGCAACGGGCTATGGGTACACGTTTGTAGCCAAGGCCGTGCAGCCGCAGCACCGGCGGTGGCTGCGGCGGGAGGAGCGCATCTACCAGCAATTGCAGGAATACCAGGGCGTGATCGTTCCGGTCTGCCTGGGGCGAATCGCACTGACGAGTCCGTATCCGTTACAGGAGTACTACCGGGTGGTGACGCGCATGCTGCTGCTCTCGTACGGCGGCGTCTCTGTGTGGCAGACCCAGGATTGGCGAGAGATACCGGCGGTGCAGCGGCTACGGGAAGGACTAGGCAAGCCTGAGCTTCTGCCACTACCCTGGGGCGACGTGGACATCCCGGCAGAGACCAGCCGGACGATGTCGGAGCTGGAGGCGGCAGGACTCCGGGAGAAGGATACGAACTGGACGAATGTGTTGTGGTGCGAGGAGACCAGGCGGGTGATGAGGATTGACTTTGACCAGGCCTCGTTTGTGGCGAGCGAGCCGGAGAGTAAGGGGACGCAAAGAGTGGCCGTCGACGTCGACCAGGACGAGAACGGCCTTCACGACGACGAGGGGAAAAGGCTAGGCACGCTGGCGACGCGGCAATTGTAGAGTTGGACGACTCTGGCGCATGGTGTTGGAATAGCTGTCTCGAGGCGAGCGATGAGTTGCCATGAGGCGAAAAGCACAATCTTTATGATGCGTACGGAGTACAGCAGGTTCAGGAGGTGGCGAAGCCGTTCGATACTGTTCACGCAACTCATCCACTATGGAGGGACCCATAATTCGGCCCTGTCCGCTGTAGCCTCTAATAGATTTAGTGCTCAGGTACTCCGTATTTCCTACTCCGTAGACCTCTAAATTCCAGGGGCGTGCACCCAAGATGACGAGTCAGCAGCTCGAATAGCGCTGTCCCTGGAATATTTCTCTATTTTTTAGCCTGAACCTTGCACTTATCATCAAACACGCCCCTCCGCCGACTTCATCCATTCACACTTCAACCAAGCCTGCAATCCTTTTGGCGTGTACCGCTGCGTTTCATCAAGTGCTCTGAACAAGACGCGCCAAAACTCTGCCACGGGATGGCAGTAACGGAAGCAACCCAAGGTGAGATGCGACGCAAGACGGGCCCGGCCCTGTAATGAAGCGACTCGCTGACTTGACTCTCTCTCGCCAGATGCTACGCAAGGTCGCCGGCGGCCTTTTGCGACGTGGGTGAAGAGGCTTACGCACTTCAAGGGCAGTGCGTCGGACGACGGCCCTGGGAAGCGGCACCTTTCGCGAAAGATTGCGCCTAAGAAGCGCGCCTCGAAGAACAACAACCCCTACCCGCTGTCCGGGCGCCTCGGCGTCATCAACGATCCGAACCGGTTCAACGATGAGAACGACGATCCAGCCAATGGTCCTGGTGGCTATCGCCAGCCGACGCACCACCACCACCACCACCACCACCACCTCCACCACCTCCACGATCCGCACAACGGCAGCCAGGCCTCGTTCACGTCGCGGAGTGGCATTGCCCTGAGCTCGCCGTCGCTCCAGCGCAGCCGGCGGAGTAGCCTGATTGAGTCTGCTAGTGAAGACGGACGGGCCCCGCCGACAGCCAGTGCACGGTCTGTGGCGCCGACCGTGTCTACCGATCTCGACGGACCGCGCTCGATGCTGGCACCGTCCAACGGAGCGGCGTCGTCGATGACGGGCACGAGCCGGACGATCAACGGGGCGGGGTCGCGGCGTGGTGGAGATAGCACGTTCTCGTCGCCTGCGCCGTCGGAGCGTTCTCTGGCGACGACGCTGACAACCATTCAGTCGCTGCTGCCAGGGCAGCTGAATGGTGCACTGGACGGCGGACTGGGAGGTGGAGGAGGAGGAGGAGGAGGAGGCGGTGGCGGCGGACCCAGCGGTGTCGGCATCACGGTCAGCACGTTTGGCGGCCTAGGAAGCGGTTTTGCCGGTGCCCACCACCACCAGCACCATGCCTCGCAGCAGAGCACGGGCACACAATCGATCCACTTCCACCAGCCGTTCCCCACGACGCCGGCCTCCGCCATCCCGGCACACCTGACGCCGTTGTCGAGCGCGGCCGGCCCCGGCCACCCGACGACGTACTCGACGGCCACGGCCAACAATCTGCTGACAGACAATGCGTCGATTCTGACGCTGGCGTCGTCGAGCAAGCGGCGGCGGCGGCGGTCAATCGACACGGATGCGTCGGTCCGCGCGCTGGCGCCGTCGTCGCTGTTTGGCGGCAGTCACGAGAGCCTGCCGCTGTCCGTGCTGTCGGCCAATATGGATGGCGGATCTGCGCTTGCGCCCAGCAGCTCCAACTACAATGCCGGCAGCAGCGGAATGCCTGGAACGCCAGGACTGCACCTCACCAGCAGCCGCATGAGTGTAGCCAGCGGCGGCCCGACGGGCGCCTCCTCGCCGGTGACGGCGACGACGACGGCGGCGGCGGCAGAGCGCACGAGCATCTACAGTGCGGCAGCGGACCGCAACAGCCTGTATGCGCGGCAGAGCCTGGCCGGCGGTGGCGGTAACGGTTTGGGCGGCGACGGCGCGAGCATCCGCAGCGGGCGCAGCGGACGTAGCGGTCGGCTGGGCCACGGGCGCTCAGAGAGTATCACGGGTAGCATCGGCGGGAGCCTGACGAACGCGACGAGTCAACTGTCGAGCCCGCTAGGGAGCCCGTGGGAGGGCCCGACAGGGGGCCATGCTGGCGGAGGCACCGCGACCATGGCAGCCACGCTGGCGGCGGTGACGGCGATGGCGACGGCGGCAAGGGCAACGGCGGGCAGCGCGAGCATCGACGAGGCGACGGAGAGAGAAGCGGAACGGTGACGAGAGCCGAGATTTACGACAAGAAGGATATGCCAAGACTTATGATACCTTTTTGATTAGTGCTATGCGGGGGAAGGCGACGGCCATGCGGGACTGCTTTGTGTTTCTTTTTGTCTCTCCCTTTCTCCTTTCTCGTTTTCTTCTAGCTTCTTTTTTCTTGCTCCTGTATTCCCGTTGACGGATTGCGTGGTTTCCTTGGGTACCTATTCTCTAGAACAGCAAATGGGACGTTCAGCTACACAACGTCTAATGAGTACTCCATTGTTTCGTTCCATCGTCCATCTCTGGGGAGAGTCGAGGAGTGTTCTTCTGTTGCGTCACTGGATGCTTTGATTGGCTGGTGCCCTGTGCTTACCTCATCACAGACATCTTCAATCCAGGTGAGACCGTGAGGCTCACATCGTCAGCTCAGCTCAGCCAAACCAGCGGACACTGCAACTGACGCACAAAGCAGCACGTGAAAAGGGGCTTCCGTTGCCATCCGTGGCGCCATTGATCTTCCAGCGCGGTATGCGCTCGGCTCGAAACCTTGTATTGATGCCACCTTTGTCTCTTCTTATCAAGCCCTCGCGCCTCGACCTCCCGAAGCCTACGCAGCGTCTTGTCTGCCGCTTGACCAGAACTTTTGGTCGAGCACAAGAGCGAGACAGCGTCGATTCGACTCTCCTTTGAGCCGCCAGTCACCGCAATGTCCGCCCCTTCGTCTCAGTCGACGGCGGGCAGCGAGACGGCCGAACGGCAGCGCACTGCGGTTGACGCTGCGGCTCGGATCCCGAATGTGCTGCCGCACGAGCGCGTGTTCCCGATCCAGATCGGGCTGGAGCTCTTCAAGCTGTCGGGCGCATCGCTGTCGTCGGACGCGCCGTCATACTTTTCGCAGTACTTCCAGCAGCAGCTGAAAGCGGGCGAGAGCAAGGGCGAGGACGTGGGCGTGGCCATCCGCACGCTCTACATCGACCGCGACCCAGTGACGTTCCGCGACATTTCACTGCACCTGCAGGGCTACCACGTGCAGCCGCGCGATGGCACGCACTTTGTACGGCTGTTTGCCGATGCGCAATTCTACTCGCTGCCGCGGCTGATCTCGCAGCTCTACGAGGAGTCCATCTTCATGTCCATTGGCCACCGCGAGTTCCAGATCCCGCGCGACCTGTTCCAGGACCCGGGCAACATGCCAAACTACTTCTCCTTGGGCTTTGGCATGTTCTTCAGCAGTCCGGACGACCTGTTCCCGGGCCTGGACCGCGAGCACCTCATCCGGCCGCCCTCGATCCTGCCGCCGGGGGTGCCCGGACGCTCCGCGCAGACGTTTGACGAGCTGCTGCACTTTCTGCGCGGATACCCCATCGAGGTCCGCAGCGACGAGCATCGCCAGACACTGCTGCGCGACTGCCGCTACTTCAACTTCAAGGGCCTCGAACAGAAGCTGATTGCGCACTCCCTGACTTTCAACCAGGCTCGCCAGCGGCACGAAATCGCCCTGCGCCTCGAAGACGTGCTCAAGTCCGGCATCTCCATCACCAGCGAGCCGGCAGCCGACGACCCGCTGGCCGGCTGGGTCAACTATGCACGGCCCTTTGTCGACGTCCAGCCGGCCGAGCTCGTGCTGGATATTGGCGGCGAGGCGACCAAGCTGCATTTCTTTCCGCCGCCGAGTGTATCGGGTGTGCTGAACGTGTCAGACGTGACGTCGCCAGTGTCGTCTTTCTCCCCGACAACAGGCGACGGTGGTGCAGGTGGCAGCAGCCATACCGGCGTGCGGGCCGAGTTCTTCCGCGACACCAAGGTCCGCGTGGCGCGCCTGTTCGAGGTCATCGCCACCAAGCTCAATCTGCCGCCGACAACGCGGCCATTGGGGCTTCTGATGGCCGAGGGCGGCGCCAGCAGCCAGCCACCGACGCCCGGCCACACGCCGCTGAGCGACGACCTCGTGCGTGTGGAGCTCGACCCCGGGACGACGGCCATTACGCTTGACGGGAAGCGCTACACGCTGCAAGACGTCGCCGCGGCCTCGGAAGAGGATGACGGCATCGGCCCATCGCGCAAGCGGCGGCGGCTCGACTACGCGGCGCTCGGTGCTGCGCCGGGGACGGCGGGCACGTCGTGGGTGGTCAAGACAGGGCAGTGGCGACTGCGCGTGCAAAGGGCCAAAACGGGCAAGAGCGCGGTCGAGTGCGTGTTGGTAGGCGTCAAGCTGGATGCATACAGCACGGAGCTGGCGCGGAATCACGAGCGGGGGTTTTTGGGAGGATGAATTTAAGCGTGTACTATTCTTGGGAGGCTTTGTCTTTACGATGCACTATCAAACACCATCAGCCTCACGTCCATCCATTTCCTTTGCCAAGCTCACGGCCATGATTGGGTATGTCTTATTGTCCGCGTAGTCCGCGTCAGCACTCGCACACATTGCCCAATTAAGTCTAGGCTGCAGCTTGAGTTGTTGGTTTGAGACTTTGAACAGTCAGTAAGCATTACGACTACTCCACAGGTAGGCAACAGCTTCCTCTTCAGCCGCAGGACGTTATTCTCGAATTTATAAAGGCGGAAGGTGCTCACTTGTCTCCCGCCCACACCCAACCCATTCCTTCAAGCCATGGCTCCCTTCAAGATTGCCATCATCGGCGGCGGCCCAGCAGGATGTACGCTCGCGCGTCTGCTGCACCTCGGCGGCGTGGATGCTGTCGTCTACGAGGCCGACGCTAGCCCGAACTACCGCTCCCAGGGCGGCACCCTCGACCTGCACACAGATACCGGCCTGGCCGCGATGCAGGACGCGGGTCTCTGGGACGCTTTCCTGAAGCATGCGCGCTACGACGGCGAGTCTATGCTGATGTGCGACGGCAAGCTCAATGGTCTCTTGCGCAGGCGTCCCGACCCGGCCAACGAGCACGACCTTCTCGGCCAGCGTCCCGAGATCGACCGCTCGGCGCTGCGCCAGATCCTGGCCGAGAGTCTCCCGGCCGGCATGATCCAGTGGGGGCGGCGCGCCACGTCCATCACGTCAGAACGAGGGACCGGCTCTGGACAGGACACGCGCGTCACCATCACGTTTGCCGACGGCACGACGGCCTCTGGCTTCGACCTGGTTGTCGGCGCGGACGGGGCGTGGAGCAGCGTACGCGGCGTCCTCAGCGACCAGGCGCTGCTCTTCTCGGGCGTCACCCTGCAGGAACTGCACGTGCCCGACGCGGCCAGCACAGTACCCGAGCTATGCAAGCTCGTCAACGGCGGCAGCGTCTTTGCGACGGCCGACGGCTGCCGCCTGTCGATCCAGCAGATGGGAGACGGCTCGCTGTTCGTCGGCATGGCCGCGCGGCGCAGTGACAAGCCCAACGTGCCGGTGGACCGGGAGGGGGGAGGAGACAACAAGGACTGGCGCAAGACATGTGGCTACGACCCCGCCGACCTCGCCTCGGTCAAGCAGGCCTTGCTGACGCGGCCCGAGCTGCTGGCCGACTTCGACCCGCTCCTGCAGGCGGCCGTTGCCAAAGCGGCCGGCCCGACCACGTCGCGCACGCTGTACGCGCTACCGGTCGGCTTCCGCTGGACGCACCAGCGCGGGCTGACGGCCATTGGCGATGCCGCGCACCTGATGACGCCGTTTGCCGGCGAAGGCGTCAACGTCGCCATGGACGACGCCCGCCGGCTGGCAGCCGCCATCCTGGCGGCCGGCGCCGCCGCCCTGAAAGACGCCGACGGCAGCGCACGTCTGGACCTGCTAGACACGGCCGTCGGCGACTTTGAGCGCGAGATGTTTGCGCGCACAGCCAAGGTCGCGCAGCTCACAAACGAGATGCTCGTCGCGCACTTTTACACGCCGGGCGGGCCGGAGGCGTCCATCCCACGCATCATGGCTGCTCAGGTACGCTTCCGTTCGCCCGCCCTCGTGCAGCCGCTCGTGACGCCGCTCGTGCACCTGGCGTACTTTTTCCTGACGAGGCTCAAGGGGAAGGAGATCCAGATTTGAGATGTTGTTTTCTGTCATGATTTATGGTAGCCATGCTTTTCCCCTGCTTTTCTGCCGATTTGACCGTGCTAGCACGCACAAGTGATATCCTCTCTAATACAAAGCTCTTCGTAGGCCTTCCTGTGGTCGTCCGATGCACTTTGTAGTTTGTACTTGTGCTCGTAGACTCCTCCCACACCTCCGTCGTATCTTTATTACATAATCACCGCTTTACCTGCCAACAAGCCACAAATATAGCCCCACTTTTCAGGGGCTGCGAGAGACCACATGCCACAGATTCGAACCTCTTCCGTCGATACTCCTTGGTCCTCACCATCAATCAGAGTACGCCTCGTCGTCGACCTTTCCCGCCTCTTGGAGTTCTCGGCCATTCTTTCTTCTTTCCGCTCACGCAACCTCGAATGTGAAACTTGGCCCCGACGACTGGACCGGTTGTAGCGTCTTGTTCGGCTCCTCTGGACGACCAAAACCCTTCAACCCCCGCCGTTTTGCTTCCTCGTCCACAGCGATCCCGTCCTCAGCGATCCCCGTTTGCCTTGGCCCTCTGCCCTTGTTTGGCATACATATTGTTTGAGTAGCGTGCATCTCCAGCGGACTCGTCCTCTTTGTTCTGCCACGGTTCTTTTTTTGGGCCAACTTCTTCCTCTCCGCCTCTTCCTTTGAACGTCACCTTTTGGTCCCCTGTTTATCCTTCTATTCTGCCTCCTCCGTCTCTCCTTTACCTTTTCGCCTTTCTCACTCCTTTTTGGATCGCATCCGACCCTATTTATCCTCAACATCCTGCCTCTCCATCGACCTATCACAGCCGACCTGCTTCGATCGCCGGTCCGAACGACAAACCCCCCCTCCTCCTCTGCCGTCTTCATCCGCCGCTTAATTTCAGACCGTCGATCCGATCCGAGCCTTATCATAGTTTCTCGCCGTCATATTCTCTCGCCAGAGCAGCACAAACACTGCGCAGGTCTTGAATCCTCTCGCGCCTCGTCTCCTCTTGCCTCGTCTTCTCTCCCCAAAAGCAACTTCCCACCGCCCGCTGCCGATGCAGGCACCCGGCCCCATGCAGCGGCCGATGCAGCGACGCTCGCCCGGCGCTGAGAATGGCCAGCCGGCCCCGTCGGTCGGCAACTTGCCAGCACGAGCCATGTCTCCAGCCGTAGGCGTGGGCATGGGCTTGGGCGGCCCCGGTCCCTCGCGGCCGACATTGTCTTTGAACCGATCGACGGGTGGAGGCGCGCCAGGAGCTCGACGAGCCAATGTACGTTTTTGCCCTCTTTTATCCATTCTCGTTTCTTCTCCTTCATTCCCGTGCCTGTCTGCCCATCTCCGTCATCGTCTTGGGTGTCCCCCGCCCTGGCGGTGATCGTCTTACGCTCTGTTGTTCACCTTGCCGGAACATGAAACATAATGCAACATTGCCTTTCTATTTGCCGCACCAACCATGCGATGATACGGTGTCCGCTGCAGCACGACAACTTTGCCATTTCGTTCTCTTTTCGCTTTTCTTTCTCTTTTTGCTTCTCGCTTCTCGCTCTCGCTTCTCGCTCTCGCTCTCGCCCTTTGCTCTACTCTTCACCGCATCTTTCATCCTTTCTGCATCCCAATACTAATGTCTTCTCGAAAGACCTCGTCCGGCTCCAGCGCCGCGTCAAGCGTTCCCCTTTCGCAGATTGAGAAGAGCGTCACGCATCTCCTCGTCGCAACAAAACAACTCCTCGAAACCCTCACGCAATGGTCGCGGGGCCAGGCGACCGACACGCAGGTGTCGGATGTCTACGTGCGTCTGGGCTACGAATTCAACATGGCCTGTCGCGCCTTTGCCGCCATCAACGTCGACACGTCCGACCTCGGAAATGTGCCAGAGCTGCTGCGAAACATTCTCGAATCCACCCTCAGCCAGGAGGCCAGTAGCGAAAGCCTGGAACGCTACCTCCCACGCATCCGCGACATCATCATCAACCTCCTCCACGGCCTGAAGCGCAAGCAGCAGAAGCTGCGCCAGAAACAGGCGCGCGACCGCGATACGGGCACCACCGCCAACGCCAACGACACCAGCGCTGGGCGCGCAGCGAGCCTGAGCGCTTCTGGGAGTGCCGGGTCCGGCCTGACCAACCTGTTGAACGAGGGCATCGACGCTGGTGGATATGGCGACCCCAAGCAGCCTGCGCCGCAACCGCCGTCCCGTGATGACGTCAAGTCCTCATCGGGCCCTCGCTATATTCCGCCGCGCGACCAGTCGCGTGGCTCTGCCCTTTCCGACCAGTCCAGCTTGTCCAGTGCGACGATGCAGAGCATGCCCGTGGTCCCGCCCTACTCTGAGAACAGTCAGGCTTCTTTGTCCGAGAGCGCTTCCGCCGCCGACCTAAACATTGACTCGTTTCCTCCTCCACCTCCGCAAAAATCCCAGCAGAGCGCTCTTATTGCGCTTCAACGCAACGGCGACCATCTCGAGCGCCGTGCGTCTCGCCGCTATTCTACGTACCACATCCAGAAGCATTTGGGAAGCAGTTTCTCCAACGGCGTCCCGCTTCTCCCGGCACAGACGACGCCCATTCCGAATCGTGGCCGTGGCGAGGTGCGAGAGTCTATGCGAGCCGTCCAGGTGCGAAACGGCCGCAGCAACTCGTCGGCCAGCCGGAACGGCGTCGTCGGCAGCTACGACTCGTCACCTATGCGAGCGCCAAGGCGCATGGCCGAGGAACGGGACCCCGAGGGTGTCAATGGTAAGGAGGTTGTCGCCTCCAGCTCGTCCAACGCACTGCGCCGCGACGATAGCCCCGTGGCGAAGACCCCCGAGGAGATGTATCCGAAGCTGAGCGCCACGCTGAATGGGCCGCCAACCGATCTGATGCCCGTATTGCCCGTGGGTGACGACGACGACGACACGGCGCACAAACGGGCCAATAGCGATGAGCGACGAACAGAAGCGGAGATCAAAGAACGGGCAAGATCAATCAACGCCACACAGGCCGCGCTGGTTGGGAAGCCGCTACGCGGAGGCTCGCCAGCAGCGGCATCAGCGCCAACACCAACACCAGCACCGGCCCCGGCACCACCCGCAGCGACCCAGGAAAGTCCCGCCAGCAAAGAGATCACACTGTTTTTGCAGTACAAGTCCAAGGTCAAGAAGTTTGTGATGCCCGAGGGCTATAGCGAGCTTACCATTGGGCGGCTGCAGCTGGCGTTTATCGAGAAGTTTTCCTGGAACACGCAGCAAAACGGAGCGGACCTGCCGGAGATTTACATCCAGGACCCAGTGTCGGGCGTGCGGCACGAGCTCGAAGACCTGGCCGACATCAAGGACCGCACGGTGCTCGCGCTGAATGTGGAGCCACTGGACGAAGTCAAGCGGCACATTGACGAGGGCATCGGCTCTCTCAAAGCCATGGTACAGCAGGTGAAGCAGAACGTGGACGAGCAGGGCGCGGCGCTGCAGCGCGTGTCAGACCGGCAGCAGGAGGCATCCAAGGAGATGGCGCGCATTGTCACGACAGTGCCGACGCAGCCAGCACAGCCGATGACGCCGCCAGCCGACTCCCCGCGGTCGGCCAGCATGAGTGCTGTAGTCAACACAGCGTCTGGCGGCAGTCTGCTCAGCCGAGGCAGCGCCGGGGGGAAGCGGTTCTCGAACCAGCAGATGGCGGAGGTGCAGAGCCTGCGGCGGGACCTGGCGGTGCTGCGGCAGACGTACTCCAACTTCACGTCGGATGTTGAGAGCTCGATGACGGCGCTGCGCAACAAGGCGGCGCACGTCAAGCAAGCGGTGGCGGACACGGCGATTCCGGACTTTGAGGGCGGGCAGGGCCAGGCGGTAGTGGCGGCGGGGCGGCGGAAGCTGAGCGCGGAGTCGGACCGGCTCGTGACAAAGGTGGATGACCTGCAGGACCTGGTGGAGGATCTGCGCAAGGACGTGGTGCATCGCGGCGTGCGGCCGCTGCCGCGGCAGCTGGAGACGGTGACCAAGGACATTACGCAGTTGACCAAGGACCTGAAGAAGATGGAGGAGATGATGAAGCGCGACAAGCCGATCTGGACGAAGATCTGGGAGAAGGAGCTGGAGGAGGTGTGCAAGGGGCGCGACGAGCTGCAGCTGGCCGAGGACCTGCTGGTGGACCTGCAGGACGACCTGGAGAAGGCGTCCGAGACGTTTGCGCTGGTGGAGCAGGCGACCAAGGAGCAGATGAAGGACGCGGGGGCGAACGGAGGGGCCGGTGGTGGCGCTACGTTGACGCTGTCGCGCGGGCTCAAGACGATTGGCGACGTCGGCGGCGTGGACCTGAGCGTGGCCAAGGAAGGCCTGCTGGGCGAGGTGCGGGCGCTGCAGCCGAACCACGAGAACCGGCTGGAGGCGATAGAGCGGGCGGAGAAGCTGCGGCAGAAGGAGCTGGAGAGCCGGCGCGTCAACCCGATGATGCGCGAGCTGGCGGACTTTGTGGAGGAGGGCAAGCTCAAGAAGTCGGGCGGCTTCGAAGAGGCGGAGCGGGCGCGCAAGGCCAAAGACGACCGGATCCGGCGCGAGGTGTGGGAGCGGCAGAACGGCGTGATTCTGGACCTGCCGCCAGAGGAAGAGGGTGCCGAAGGCGAAGCCGGCGGCGAGACGACTGGCGGAGACGGGGCAGTGGAGCCGGTAACGACGGCCGTCTGACCGAGGGGGAGTGATGTTGTTTTAAGAGCTTCCAGTACATATACCCTTTTTCTTTTTCCCTCTTCCTCTCCTTGTACCTTTCTTCCTCATCGTTCACCTCATACTTGCAAGCGACAGCCTTGAACGTGCGGACATTTCCTTTTCCTTTCCCTTTCCTTTCGTCTGCTTCTGCTGTTTATTATTCATACCTAGGTAACTTGCGTATCGTTTGGATTAGCTGAGAAAGCGAGACTGAGAAATGAGCACGAGTTCACAAGAGACTTGATTCTAGTAGCTACTCCGTCTTTTCTACTACAGCTTGCCCACCAGCGGGTAGATGTAATTCTCGTAGGCCTCTGAGATTTCCTTGAACGCCTCGTCGCTAGGTGGCTGGAAGTTGGACGCGCAGATGGCAGCCAAGCCGGCACCGCGGTCGATGATCTGGGTAGGTCAGAAGACGAGGAAAGACAGAAAAAGACAAAGAGGAGAAGAGACGGACAAAAGACGACAAAAAGACAGAGAAGAGACTTACCCAGCACAGATTGAAAGCGCCAGACCACTGCAGAGCCCCCTTGTAGCGCACGCCCTGCCGCTCGTCGGTGGCCAGCAAGCCCGCAAGGCTCCAGTCAAAGGCGCCGTCACTGGGCACGTAGCCCACCATCCACACGGGGTGTGCCGTGTTGTGGCGCAGGCTCTGGCGCGCCGCGTCGGACGTCAGCTGCGGCGCAAACAGCAGCGACTCGACGCTGGCCGGCCGCAGCAGGCGCCCGTCGTTGCGCAGCAGCGAACGCATCAGAGCCAGGTACGACGGCATGTCGCCGTACATGCCCTGGCCGCCGAGCGCCACCGGCGTCTTGCGGTAGGCCGACGGGCCGTGCACGAGGCGTGGGCTCGGTTGCTGGGGCGTACCACCAGCCGCCGACGACGGCCGGCGCGGGCACGACGGCCAGAGGCGCGCAAACACGTCTGGGTAGCGCTCCGGGTGGAAGGTCAGGGCGCCGGGCAGCAGGCCCAGCGGCGCCAAGACGTCGCGGACGACCAGGTCCTCGAGGGAGCAGCCGCCGCGCGCACGCTCAATCAGCAGGCCGGCCCAGTCGATGCCGGCGCCATAGGCCCAGCCCTGGTTGGGCTGAAAGGCCAGCGGGAAGGCGAAGCGGCTGTGGACGGCGGCGGTGGCGGTGGCGTCGGCGTCGGCGGCGAGGGCCTCGAGGACACTGGCGGGCAGCGGCAGGGCGGCCACGACGTCGGCGGGCTGCTCGGCCAGCCAGGCGCTGAGGCGCGCCAACTCGGGCGTCAAGAAGGCGTAGCCGACGCCGGAGCTGTGGGTCAGCAGCAGGCGCAGCGTGATGGCCTCGCCCTGCTGCGGCACAAAGATGGGCCTGCCGGTCGTCTCGTCCCAGCCCTGCAGCACCGGAAGGGCGGCCAGCTCCGGCAGCAGCGGGGCGACGTCGGCATCGAGGTCGACGAGGCCCTGCTCGACGGCCTGCAGCGCCACCACCACCGTGGCGAGCTTGGTCATGGACATGAGCGTGAAGACGCTGTCGCGGGCCAGCCGCTGCTCGTGGCCGGGCTCAATGGAGCTGTAGCCGGCCACCTTTTCGTACGTCTTGGAGCCGTCTGTGTTCTCGGCCAGCAGCACGACGCCGGGGATCGCGCGGTCGGCTACCGCCTTGTCGAGGAGCTTGTCAAAGTCGGACATTTTCTTAGTGATCTGCCGTGATGCTGCCGTGATGCGGGAAGGGAGGAGGGAGAGGGAGGAGGGAGTGGGAGGGAATACTCTTGAGGACTTGCTCCTCTTACATATACTCGGGAATAGTAGTCCGGATCCAACGTTGCACGGAGTACCGGGAGTAGTGGCTGACTGTGTCGATGTATTACCAATAGCTTCCCCCGCCTCCACTCCGTCCTCCTGCTATAGCCGCTTTTTACGCCGATGGGGTTCGTCTTGCTCTCTGGACGACTTTGATTTGCTTGATTTTGTACGCTTATTTACAATCGGCAGAGAACTCGGAAAGAACCCGAAAAGAAGAATGATAAATCAAGAATGAAAATTGACGGAAAGCAAAAAAGAAAATACAAAAGAAGGGAGAAGGGAAAAAAAGAGAAGAAAACAGTCACGCATCTACCCGTGGACAACCCGTGGACAACCCGTGGATCGAGGAGCAACGCCGGACGCTGTCAGCCCTATAAAGCAGAGAATAAAGTAATACACACCCCGACACCTTCCCAATCCCCCTTTTCATGCCTTTCCCTAAACACCCAACGCTCATCGCAAACACGTGACTAGCGGTAGCGCCCGTACTCGTCCTGCGGCCGCAGCTGCCGATTGCGCGGGTCACGCGGATCGCGCGGATCGTATGCTCCCGGCGGCGGCGGCCCCTGCTGGTCGTTCATCGGTGGTTGTTGCTGCTGCTGCTGCTGCTGTGACGGCGGCGGTGGTGGCGGACTACGTCCGTCGTAGCCGACAGGCGTGTAGCGTCCCGTGTCGCGAGGGTCGCGAGGGTCACGAGGGTCGCGCGATGGCGGAGGCGGTAGTGGCCGGCCCGGTCCGCGGCCGTACGGAGCGCCTTGAGGTCCTGCCTGCGGCACAAGTTCGGCCGACCGCGCCACGGGCGAGGGCTGGTACTGCCCGCCAAGGGAATGCGCATGCGCGTGCGAATGCGACTGCGAATGCGACTGCGACTGCGACTGCGACTGCGACTGCGAGTGTGAGTGGCTGTGCTGCGGCGGTGGACCAGCAGCCGGCTGCTGTTGTTGCTGCTGCTGCTGCGATCGCGGGTCAGACGCGGCGTAATCCCGATCGTCGGACATGCCTGCTGCGTTCTTGAGGTAGTGGAAATGCACAAGCGCAGCCGCGTGCTGATGCTGCTGGCGCCGCTTCTGCGTCTCGGGACTCCCCCATGACGCGGGTGTTGGCGGTGGTCCTTGGCGGCCACCGCCGCCGCCGCCGCCGCCGTTACCACCACCGGGACCCCCGTAGTGCCATGACCCGTCGCGCCCCGCTTGCATTGGATCGCGGCGTCCAGGTGGCGCGTGGCCTTGGTATTGTGTCGTCGGTGACCCGCCATGTGGGCCCTGCTGCTGTTGCGACGGTGGAGGAGGTGGACCTTGCGCCCCGTACCCGCTATCGTAATTGCCCTGCTGCGCATAGTTCGGAGGCGGTGACCCATGCTGCTGCTGCTGCTGCTGTGCCTGTGCCTGTGCCTGAGCCTGTGCCTGAGCCTGTGCCTGAGCCTGTGCCTGAGCCTGAGCCTGTGCCTGAGCTTGCGCCTGTGGCTGGTAGGGATTCCGACTGTAGTAATCACGGTCTGCCGCCGCCGCCGCCTCCACAGGCGACATCGCGCTGGACCGCGCCGGCGGGCCGTTAAGCTTGTGCATCAGCGGCGAGTTGTGCATTGTCGGGGGGTACGGCTTCAGCGGCGGAATGGCAGACTGCGATGGTGCAGGCGCGGGATTGCGCCCGTACGCCGAATGCTGCACAGGACTGCCGGCATCCCGGTGCGATGGCGGTGGTGGTGGGCCCCGGCTGCTGAGATGTGGTGGAGGTGTCGAGGACGGCGGTGGATTCAGGCTGCTAGACGACATGCCCGCCACGCGCTTCGGTGCCGGCGGATCGTCGTTGAGCAGTGCCATCAAGCTGGATGTCTTGCGCTCGACAGCCTGCCGAGAGGCCGTTGGTGTCGCCGTCGGTGCCGCCGGCGTCGACAGTGATGACGAGCTGCCGTGGTAGCTGCCCTCACGCATGCCGCCGTGGCCGACGACCCGCGCCATGCTGCTCATGGGGCGCTCGACACTGCCACCGCCACCCATCATCGCCGGGTGCACGGGCTCCGTCAGCATGCTCCGCATCGGCTGGTGCTGCACAATCGCAGGCGGCGCGTGCCCATACGCCTGCGGTCCCGTCGGGGTTGCGCCGCGCAACGAGTCTGTGGATGCTCGCGGCGGCGGCGGGCCAATTGGCTCCGTGACACGCAGAGGAGGCACACGACTCGGCACAGTCGCTGCATATGGGTCGTAATGTGACATCTCCAGAGGCGCTCTGTGTTCCTGCTTGAGACGCGACGGCTGCGGTCGGTCACCAGGCCGGCCACCCCCAGGTGCCACCAGCGACGACGTATCTTCGCCACGCTGCTGCAGCTCGACTCTCTGGCGGTTTCGCTGCGCCATCGACTGCAGCCGCGCGTCGACAGCGTCGTTGGACGATGCGTCGGCCCAGGATGCTGGCGGCCGCTGCGTCATGGGATGATCCAATCCCCCGCCTCCTGCTGAGGAAACCGACGGAGCTGGCGCTTGCTGTTGCTGCTGTTGCTGCTGTGATGGCGGCGGTGGCGGCTGCTGCTGCTGATGCTGCTGCTTTTGCGAGATGAGAACACCAGACGGCCCTTGCGGCCCAACGGCCCCCATCTGCTGTTCTACCAGCTCTCGCTCGTGGTAGGCAGCGGAGCCATACGGCGGCGGCGGAACAATACCTGGCAGCCCTCTGGTTGACCGCGCGTTTGGTGACACGTTTTGCGCGCCTGGCGTCGCACCCTGTGGCGGCATCAGCACCGCCTGCTGGCCTGGCTGTCCGTACGCCACAGACGGCGCAACCTGGCCCTGCTGCGGCAGTGGCACGCTGGTCACGGGCGTGCCGCCAGTCTGCGTCTGCGCCTGCGCTTGCACGTGAAACTGCTGCGAAGGCCGCTTCACATGCGACGACGGTGTTGGCTGAGCCACCTGGGGTAGCACCTGTGCTGCCGTTGCCAGAGCCGATGCCGACGCCGTCCCTGGTTTCACCTGCAGCGACTGTGACAGGTGTGAGAGAGGTGCCTGTGACGCCGGCGGCGGCGCCTGTGCGATGGGCACAGGTGTCTGGTACCGGCCGAATGCTGCACCCTCCATTTTCACGTCGTCCGCGCCGTCTGTGCCTTTGCCTGCGGCTGCGAGCGGCCGTGGTGCTGTCGAGACCACCTGCTGAAGATCCAGACGTTTCCGTGGCGCTGCCGGCGGTGGAGGAGGCGTGGGCAGCTTCTCACCCCGTGCCCTCCTTGCATCTGCTTCGCTGGCAAATGCTTCCCACTCTGCCTTCTTGTCGTTTTTCTGTCGGACAAAGTAGTTTTTGACCTGCCATCGAAGGTTGGTTAGTTGACAAACAAGCCATATGCAGAACATCCCCCCAATCCAGATTCATCTTACCATCACCGAGGTCTTGCTCTGCATATGCTGTGCGATAGCAGGCCAGTCCGTGCCAAAAGATTGCAGCAGCGCTGGGAAGTCGTTGCACTCCGACACGCTCCAATAACTAGATGTCGGCAGTGTCGAGCGAAGCCGATCCGCGCTTGACCCGCCCGCTTCAAAGTTTGATATGCCAATCTGCAGAGGCGGTGGCGGCTCCGGCCGGAGCGAAGGTGGAGCGAGCATGTCGCCGATGGACGAGCCAGGACCAAGGGGCGCCTTGTCTGCGACGACGGTCCCAAAACCGGTACGGCCACCACTGACATCGCCGGAGATGTTGGCCTCTGCCACGTGTGTGGGAGCATGCAGGCCGCCTACAGCAGTCGCGCCTTCATAATACAGCGACATGCGCGAAAAAGACGCCGCGTTGGGGATTGGGATCGGCGTGACCGTCGGAGGGGTTCCGCCGGCGCCGGTGCCATCCTTGCGGCCGTGCTGCGGCACCTTCTGCGCAAGCTGTGCCGACTGGTGCTGCTGGTCGCTAGACGGCAGCGGGCTTCCTTGGGCACGTGAGTTCGACCGTGAGCGGGCTGACTTGATCGATCCCGTGCTTGTTGACAACAGGTTGGGCGGCGCTGCCTTGGCCTGCTTCACGTCTTTGGCGTCCTTGGTCTCCTTGGTCTCCCTGACGTCCTTACCGTCCGAGTCTTTGGCTTCCTTGGCTTCTTTTGTCTCCTTGCCCTCCTTGCTGTCCTTGCTGTCCTTGCCGTCCTTTTCCTTCTCCTTGTCCTTGGCCGTACGCCGGCGGTTTCTCCGCCCATCCGGCTTGTCTCCGTCTTGCCGGGCACCCCGGCGGCCTGGTGTGCCGGCGGGGGTGGCGCCGTCCGAGTCGGCAGCCGCGGCACTTGCTGCCTCAAAGGCCCATGTTGGAGCTGCAGCACGCCGTGGTCGGCGTCTCTCCCCGTTCTCGCCTGTCTCGGCCGCCGCCGAGCCATCTTCGTTGGCTTCGTCGGGATTTCCGAGCTCCGAAACGAGAGCGCTCGAGCGCTGCTTGCCGCGCGCACCCTTCTTCCGCCTCTTCGGCTGGCGCTTAAGCTTCTCCTTGAGGTTTAGTTGTTTCTTCACGCTGTAGTAGTACAGGATGCATGCATGGAAGTCCCGCGTGGGTATTTGCTCCGCGATGCGACCCCACTGCTTCGGGAATTCCAGGTAGGCCCGTTCGAACTGCTCGGCTTCTTCCAGCGTGAAGTTGATCACGGGCGGGAGCACCTGCCAGTCAATCACCAGCTTCTCCGGAGGCAGGAAGCCCGATCGGTCGATAAACAGGTGGTTGACGCGGTCCTCGTCTTTCCAGTACATGTCCGGGATGACGGCCTCTTTCTCGCTGCGGTACTTCTCCTTCTCTGCGCGTCGTTCTCGCTCCTTACGCTCGTCTTCTTCGCGCATCGATGCCTGCAGAACGCGTTCGAGGTCCCGCTCCGTGGCAAACCGCCTGCCGGTGCCGCGGCCCCCCTCGGGCTTCGCTGGCTCGGCGGGAGGCGTGGCCGGCGCCGGCGCCTCTGCCATGCCGTGGATGCCCATGTACTTTTCCCTGCTCTTCACTGCCGCAGCGTCGTCAGACTGTGTGAATTGCAAGTATGCCTTGTACTTGTCACGGTATTCGCGGCGCTTGGCCCCCTGCTCCTTCGTAGTGGCGTCATGGACGTCGCGCATATGGCCCAGAATAAACGACTCCACGGTCGACGATGGGCCGCACTCTTTCAAGAACTGGCGGTCCTCGTTCCATGGCGTGCAATTGTAGTCTGGAAGATCATCCGGTGGCGGCGTCGTCATAAAAAAGCGCGCGACCTCAGGTGGTTGGTTGTCAAATCCCTCGATCACCGTGTCCTCCTCGTCGTCAACCTGCCGTGATGGGCTTGGCGGATTCGACGGGCGCATCTGTCCTGTTTGCTCTGGGACGGCCGGCATGCCAGTCTGTCCACTCGACACTTGAGCCTCTTCGTCGGGCGTCGGTCTTTGGGCTGTCGCAGTAGGGGGTACGGCCACTTCCGAGTCACCACGCAACGACCTTGGCAGAGTTGGTGTCGCACCAAGCTCCGTACCCGAGCCGTTGCCACTTTGCTCTGCTGCATCGTCGGCCTTGGGTTGCGTCTTGCTCCTTCGCGTGGTCGATGATGATGATGACGGGCGGTCGCCAGTAGTCGGCGTCAACGTCGACGGCAGGCCGGGAAGCGACTGCTCGTCGACATCCATCCTGTCGGATGCTGCTTTGGCACCATCGGTTGTCGCCCTAGACTGTGCCGTTGCCGTTGCTGTTCTCGCACCTGCACCTGCGGCTGCTGGCTCTGCCTTCGCCGGCATGGCTTTGTTCTCACTTTCCGCTCGCCAGGCTGCCAGAATCTCATCAGAAACGTATCCACCAGCATCCGCCAGATCAAGATTCACAGCCAACAGCTCTCGTGCCAGGAGTGATTCAATTAAGGCAGCACGGACAATTCCCTCTTTTGGCATGGCGTCAGCCTCGGCCTGGAGTTTGGCCAACTGGGCTTCGTGTGTCTCAATCTCAACGTCAAAGTAGTCGTTCATGTCCTCCTCGTCGGAATCAGAAGTACGGTCTGGTGGTGTCGAGGCGGGGCTGCCACGGCGAACTGAGACCAAGAGGACGGGAACTTCGACGGGAGGATTCACATTTTTCGGGACAAGTGCCGTCTCGTCCTGGGTGGACGTGCGCCTGTCGTCTCTCCTGCCGTCTTGCTGCCTCTTGTCGTCGCGGGTGTTTGCTACGCTGGCATCCAGTCGCTCGGGTTTTGCACTGGGTTTTGTGCCGACGTTGGCCTTGACGGCTGGCACGGTCGTTTTTTGTGATGCCAGAGTGCTGCTTGACTGCAACATTTGCGGTGTCTTTTGATAGGTCGCCATCTCAGACTTCGAGTCTCTCGGTGTGGGCTTCTCGTCTCTCTTGCCAGGTCTCGAAGGCAGGCCGTTCTTGGCGAGGGCAGCGTTACGGGCAGCAGCAGCCGCCGCAAAAATACCCGTTGGTTTCTTTGTCTCCGAGACAAGTAGCGGGCGTGATGCCTTGCTATCATTCTCTGTAGCCATCGGTCCTGCTGGGCGAGCTGCGTCTTCGGCTATCTCGCCGGGTTCATCATGCTGTTCGGAGCCAAGCGTGCGCGTATCACGCAAGATTTCCGGCTTGGCGTCACTACTGCGAGGCCGCTGACTCGGTTGCTCGGAGTTGGCCGATCCTGGGCGAGACACTGGTGGGCGCTGCAAAGCGAAGCTTTGTGCCCTGGCGGTTTTCGGCGAGTTCCCACGATTGTACCTGGCGGCGCTCGCAGCCTGGCTATTCGGGTTCACCCATTGCAAACTTGACGGCCGCTGTTGCGGCTTGGGAGGGAGCGATGACATCTGCTGGCGAGGGCCGGTAGGTATAGCGGTGCCCGACATGCCCATTGGTGAGAGTTTTGATGTGGCTGATGCAGCAGCATCCTGGGGCCCGAATAGCTGAAAGCCCGCTGACAGAGGCGGCCTGTCGTTCATACTGGCTTTGGAGGACGCGATCGGGATTGCTTTTGCGGCACTGGCTTGGCCCTCGGATACGGACGGCCGGCGGGTTGGCACAGATCCAAAAGCGGGCGCAGAGGGCGCAACGGGCGGTGGCGATTCAGGTGGCAGCGCCTGGTCGCGAGGGACCAGGTCGCGAGGGAGTGAACTGCGGTCTTGTTTCGGCCAGTCGCGGGGATCCCGCTCGTCACGACTATCCCGGGGGTCTCGTGGCCGCACATCGCCGTCGACAGAGTACCGGTAGCCATCGCGGTCGTCGCGTTCGTTGCGTGGCCAGCGGCCTTCCTGAGATCGGCTTCGTGGATAGCGCTCGCGATCGTCATAGATGCTGCCAGAGCGTCCTCCACGGCCGCGGTCCCAGTCAGCGGGACGACCTCGGCCCATTGGTGGCGGGCGTCCACGACCTGGCGTAGCGCCGCGGTAGGCCTGTGCATTGAAAGCAGGGTCGGAGGACGCCGAGCCGGCGGACAGCGGCCCGTCGCGCGACCCTCTCCTTGGGCGGTCACTCGCTGCTTCAGAGCCGGGAAGCAGTTCCCGCGACTCCCTCCCATCCCGTGCATCACGTGAATCACGGATATCTCTGGGCTCGCGAGCATCGCGGGGATCACGTAGGTCGCGGGAGTCTCGGCCGAGAAGTTCGCGGGAAGGCTCTCCACGACCGGGCGGCGAGCGGATGCCGCGGCCGAGGGAAGGCGGCGAGGGCCAGCGGCCACGGAAGTCACGGTCGCGCCAATCACGGTCGTGCTCGCGGCTGCGGTCGTCTCTGAATGGAGGGTCCCGGCGGTCCCTGAACTCGTCCCGGTCACGGGGGCCTTTTTCGCGGCTCTCGTCGCGAATCCAGCCACGCCCTTGGCCGCCACCACGGGTCCGTCCACGGAAGTCACCAGCGTAGCCGCCGCCACGTGGCCCACTGGGTGGCTCAATCAGCGCCTTGGGGCCGCGCGGGGGGTCACGCAAGGTAGAGTCGCGAAAGTTGTCACGGTTCGACGGGAAGGCGGTCTGGTTAGACCGGACCTCGCTGGAGAGCCGCCGCCGGTCGCCGTCCCCATACTGAGAGCCGCGGTCATTGTATCGGTCTGGAGACCGGTCTCGTATTGGGGAGCGCGAGCGACGGTCGCTGTCGTAGCGCCCTGTATACCTCGACCTGGATGCGTTAGTAAGGATAGGAGTGAATGGGAAGCAGATGGACGCTGAGTAAAGGGGTGCAAGGTGACTGAGGACACGTTGATGGCAAGAGAGAAAAAAACCCAGAATTCGTCCAAGAAGAAAAGTCGTCTGCGGGAAGATGGTGATGCGAAGAGACACGAAGTCGTTAAGACATACATTGAGATAGTCAGGGGTTCGGTGGGCGCGCGCCCTCAGAAGGCCGAGGCAGTCAAACTCCCATGCGCGTCCGAGAGCGCGGTCGGAGGCGTGTCTGCTGCTGCTTTGGAGCCTGGGAGCGACAATATATTGGCAGCCGATGAAGGGGGATGTTCGTGGCGGCCGTACAACGAGTTGGCTTCGAGATCCAGAAGGGGGTTGACAAACCGAGGTGGGAAAAAATGGGGCGTCGCGGCTGTGCAGAGGCGCGTCAATAGACCTGGAGAAGAAGTCTATGTTCTGAAAAGATACTGTACGCGTTCGGGGTGGTGGACGGGGTAAAAACCGGCGGACGCCGGGCAATGTGTGGTGCGTGTCGTGAAGGGAAGAGCAGGAGGAAGCGGGAGCGTCGAAGTTTGAAGAATGTCGCCCGAGGGGACCAATCACGATTGGTCAGAGCCCTGGTTCGGCTGTTCAACCTTCGCGCCTCCGAGCTAGTCCTGAACGGGTGAAAGCGTGATTCCTGGGAGCTAGTCCACGTATAGACTAGTGCATTGCCAGCCGTGCTTGGGGTGACACCAAACGACCATTGGCTGGTTTACCCCACTAAGATGAGAAGGCTGCAAGGGGGGGAGGTCTGAAAAATAAACCAAAAAACTCAAAAAAGGTAAAAGGAATAAAAGAGGGAGGATAGCTTGCTCTGAACAATTCCTTCGGGCGAAGAACATCATCTTTACTTGCTCTACCTGCAGGGCAGCTAAGTGTCGACACGCCGCATGATGGCGGGATCGACGGATGATGCCGCGGCCGACCGCCACACCACGTCGGCCGACAACTTGCCACCATCCCAAGCAACAGATGCGGTGCTTGTCAAGTCGACCCAGATGCCGGCGGATGCGCAAAAGGTTGAGGAGCTGGACTTTAACAAGCTCAAGGGCCGGCCGATCACCGTCGACGACCTGCTCCAAGGCATGAAGCACATGGGTTTCCAGGCATCGTCGATCGGCGAGGCCGTTCGCATTATCAACGACATGGTAGGCAAAAAGACGGGCTGCTGTCCTGGTCATGTCTTTATGCTTCTTACTGACGTGGCCAGCGGGCGTGGAGGGACCCAGAGTCTGGTGACGGAACCACCATCTTCCTAGGGTACACGTCAAACCTGATCTCGTCGGGCCTGCGTGGCGTGCTCCGGTACCTGGTCGAGCACAAGCATGTGTCTGCAGTCGTGACGACAGCCGGCGGGGTGGAGGAGGACTTTATCAAGTGCCTGGGCGACACATATATGTCGTCCTTTAGTGCCGACGGGGCCAGTCTGCGCCGCAACGGCTTGAATCGCATCGGCAATCTCGTGGTGCCCAACGACAACTACTGCGCCTTTGAGGACTGGGTCGTGCCCATCCTCGACGCCATGCTGGCCGAGCAGGAGGCGGCCAAAGCGGCGGGCGACAGCGACTTCCACTGGACGCCCTCCAAGGTCATCCACCGCCTCGGCAAGGAGATCAACGACGAGCGGTCCGTCTACTATTGGGCCTACAAGAACAACATCCCCGTCTTCTGTCCCGCCCTGACCGACGGTAGCCTTGGCGACATGCTCTACTTCCACACCTTCAAGGCGTCGCCGCTGCGGCTGCGCATCGACATTGTCGAGGACATCCGCCACATCAACACGATTTCCGTGCGCGCGAAGCGCGCTGGCATGATCATTTTGGGCGGCGGCGTCGTCAAGCACCACATTGCCAACGCCTGCCTCATGCGCAACGGTGCCGAGTCGGCCGTGTACATCAACACCGCTCAGGAGTTTGACGGCAGCGATGCTGGCGCGCGGCCGGACGAAGCTGTGTCGTGGGGCAAGATCAAGGTCGGCGCCGACGCCGTCAAGGTCTACATGGAGGCCACCGCCTGTTTTCCGTTTATCGTTGCCAACACGTTTGCAAAGGAGCCATGACAAGCGAGATTTGTTGATGGTCAAAGAGGTCACGGCCAGTGGTCCAAGACAAACACCCCTGGCAAGGCATCCTGCAGCTGGCTGGACATCCTGTGTATATATCCACTATAGACGCCGGCCACGAAGTGTCGGCGAGAACGCGCAAATCACGAGACCAAGTCGGCCAAGTCGGCCATGTCAATCTTGTCGAGGCGGGTGCTTGTCGGAAGCAAGTCACGGGGCAACCAGTCGACCACGCGTCCGGTCGGCCGTCCAGGTGCCGGCGGGAGATCTTCCTGCTCGCGTCCAGCCACCATCAGACCGACTGCTGTCCCGGACAGCCACGCCCACACCATTCCGTCGCCCATGTACGCAGCTGAGATCCATTCGCCTGGTTCCGCCGTGTCCGTAGCAGCACGTTCCTCCGCACCGGTCCGGTGCATGGCCTTCCTTGGCGCCGGGCGGCGGTTCGTGAGCGACGGCTCGAGTCGTCCGACCAATGGAACTGTGTCGGCGGATGCGCAGATGATGCCCGACCACAGACGGATGACGCGGCCTTGGCGAGCCGGTGGGTCACCGCCACCATTCTCCGGTCCCCAGAAAGGCGCAAAGATCGTCGGCAAAATGCCGTGGAGGTGGATTTCCGTGAACAGGTCCGTGGCCGTGTCGTCGTAGGTGCCGATCTGGTCAATGCCGTTGTCGGCCGAGCGCACAAATCCACCGCCCACCATGATTTCGCCAGGCTCTACGCGTGTTGTGCTGCCGCCAGGCGCGTCGCCAGCTGCTACCACGCGAGAAGGGCGCTGCGTGATATAGTCGAAACCATGGTTGAAGATAATGGACCACGACCGCTGGCCGTCAAGGTCCGGAAAGCGGGAACCGGGCCGCTGGGCCGACATGTGTGCACGGAAGCCGGAGAGCTTACGCCGCAGTCTTGGCAGCAAGTGAGACGCGTGAGCATTGGTTGCGTGGACGACATGTCGTGCACGGATGGTGCCCCGCGGCGTAACGACACGATATGGATGATGCTCCGCTGCGCCGGCCTGGCCGGAAGGCAGATGGCCGTCGTCTTCTTCGACCTCGATCGCCTGCGCTGGCGTGTTCGTTTCGATGGACAGCAGACCGGGGTGGGCATCCAGCAGACGCTTCCAGAGAGATGTGACAAAACGGTACGGCCAGAGGGCTCCAGCCGTGTAGGAGATGGCGCCAACAACACGAGGGCTGGTCGAGAAACGCTACAAGACAGCGGTCAACACGGGATTCGTATTGCCCCCCTCCTTCCCTTACCTGTTGCGCCTCAGCTGCCAGCCAGACGGTCATTTCGAATTCGGGAACCCACTCCCTCATCAGGCGGACGGATCGTTTGGCCTCTTCGAAGCTCTCTTTGTCGACATAGAGATCGACGGTCTCGACCTCGCGGCATTCGGACACTGCGGCCAGGGACCCCCCCTCGCTGGCGTTGCACAGCGCCACGAGGCTGCCGAGGTGCGCCAGCTGGAACCGCACCAGAGCAGCAGCGCGATCGCCGGACAGGCCGCGCCTCGTCATATGGCTGTCAAGTGCCTCGTGCGGCGATGCCTTGATGTGCCCGCCATTGCGGCCGGTCGCGCCGCTGCACAGCTGGCGGGCCTCGAGGACGACCACAGAGCAGGGCGCGGCTGCGTGTGCCGGTCGTGCTTCGGCCAAGAGCGCGCGCGCAACGGCAACGCCAGTGATGCCGGAACCGATGATCACAACATCGGCCTGCCCTGGAAGCTCCTTGGATTGGACGTCGACCAGGTCTGGATAAGGAGGGTCCTCGAACCAGAAAGAGCGCGTGGGCGACGGCCGCGGCAGGCCCGGATCCTGGTTCATTCGTTCGTTGAGGTCGCTGAACTGTTTGGACAGGCCGCGCAGGATCCCGGCGACAGACCGGACGGTCCGGACAGCACCGGCGAGAGACGAGACGACGGAACCCATCGTTGGTTCTAGTCGACAGTTGCTTTATAGTTCTTGGAGGGAGCTGGCGCCGATCCCGCGGGCGATCAAGACTAGGGGGAGCGAGCCGTTTCTCGTGTAACGGGAGGAGCTTGTATGACTGGTCGAGAGAAGAGAGTGGCGTTTTGTTCGAGTAACACAGGCGATGTGGCGGCCTGCTGGATTGCGGGGTACGCTTGGGTGAATGGTCAACCATTGCGCCTGCAGACCGTCAGGCAGTGGGAAGAGCCAACAATGATAGGACATTCAAGATGTTGAAGGCCTGATCAGTGAAGCTGCATGCGTCCAGCCGACGCTACGCGAAGACGTCACGTGCCAGGTGCTCGGACCTAAAGCCGACGCAAGGGTCGGGAAAAGCTCCGCCTCCGCAAGAAAGCGTCGGCTTAAATAAGAGCTAAAAGAGGAGTAGAACGACCGACGCCACCTCGACGAACTCTCCTCTTCTCCCGGGTTTTCCGCACACCACCTCACCATGAGACTGCCCGCACGTCCAAGTGTCCGTCTGTCATTGCGGCGCTGCGTCCGGCCACCTGTCGCGCGGCGTCGCTTTGCAACGGCTCAAGCGACAGCCTCGGCAGCGTCGAAGCCAACGCCGTCCGACAGTCGCGTGCACATTGTCGAGGTCGGGCCCCGCGACGGCCTGCAGAACGAGAAGCAAGCAATTCCACTGGCGACCAAGATCGAGCTGATTGAGCGATTGGCGAAGACGGGTCTGACCACCATCGAGGCCGGGTCGTTTGTGGCGCCACGATGGGTGCCGCAGATGAACAACTCGACGGAGATCCTGGAGCATCTTCTGCAGCACAAGGTCTCGTCCCCTGTACCAATATCATACGCCTTTCTCGTCCCAAACACCAAAGGCCTGGCCAACGCCACGGCCATCCTCCAGAAACACGCAGGCCGCTTCGTGGCCGATACGGCGGCCGCGGCCAGGAGCGGAGGAGACACGACCGCGGCCAAGGAGACGTCGTTCCAGCCGGCCATAGAGCTGTCGGTCTTTGCAGCGGCGACCGAGTCGTTCTCGCAAAAGAACCTCAACTGCGACATTGCCACATCGCTCGAGCGGTTCCGCGAGGTGATCCAGGAGGCCAAGCACACGCTGCGGGTGGCATCCGCTGACACCGCCGCCGCTGCGGCACCCGTGTCGTTGCGCGTGCGTGGCTACATCTCTACCGTGCTGGGCTGCCCCTTTGAGGGTTACGACGTCGACCCGCGGCGCGTGGCCGCCATTGCGACCGACCTGCTGGAAATGGGCGTCGACGAGATCTCGCTGGGCGACACCACGGGCATGGGCACGGCACCGCGCACCAAAGAGCTCCTGCGCTGCATCTCGGCCGCGGGCATCCGCAACGAGGACGTGGCGCTGCACTTCCACGACACCTACGGACAGGCGCTGGTCAACACGGCGGTCGGCCTGGAGCACGGCATCCGCATCTTTGACAGCTCCGTGGGTGGCTTGGGCGGCTGTCCTTATAGTCCTGGCGCCACTGGTAACGTGGCGACAGAGAACATGGTGTACTTTATGGAGAGCCTAGGCATGGACACAGGCGTCGACCTGGACGCAGTGGCCGACATTGGCGCATGGATCACGGGCGAGATTGGCAAGGCCAACGACAGCAGCGTGGGCAAGGCCGTTTTGGGCGCGCGGGTACGAAAAGCAGCAGCTAGTCAGGCTTGAGAGGCGGCAGGGGACAGGCAGTGCAAATATATGTCTTTGGGCAATGGTGTGTATTCCGTACTTCGTACTCTTCCTGTGCCGAGAGAAGCCGTTGGATAGCTCTTGCTAGCGGCCCGCTATGGCGTCAGCGTACATGCCCCAGATTTCGCCTTATGGGCGGGGTAAGAGACCTGTAAATCTTCTCCACAGCGGGCCGAAGAGCTAGAGCATGCTCCGTATCTCCTTCCCACAGACCTTCGTCCTCCCTGCAAAGACTCTCTCCGCCAACTCCTTCAACTCCTTTCACTGCTCCATGACAATGGCAAGAATCCGCCTAGGTACCTGCTCCGCAGCCAACGCCGACACGCCGCAAGCCTCGCTCGCTCGCCTCGAGACGCTTGCCAACCGGGCCGCTGGCCACGGTGTCGACTTGCTGCTGCTGCCCGAGTCTTTCCTCGGCGGGGGCTACCCACTCGGCCTGGACATGGGTGGCGTGGTAGGCGGCGTCACCGCGAATGCCCGTGGCCGTGAAGCCTACCTCGAGCACGTCAAGAAAGCAGTCGATTTTGGCGATGTGATCGGCGAGGCAGGCGCTGGCGGCGGCGAGGCGTGGGTGCAGAGGGGAGCTGATGCAAACCCGCCGGGCGATGGTACGCGCGATACGCTGGAGCGTATTGCCCGCAAGACTGGTGTCTTTCTCGTGGTCGGCGCCGTCGAGCGCGCCGGCGGCAGCCTCTACTCCGCTGTGGTCTATGTGTGCCCAAAGCAGGGCGTGCTGGGAAAGAGACGCAAGGTTCAGCCGGTAGGTGGGCCGTTTACAGAAAGCGTCACCGGCAGAGAGGCTAGGCTAACCAGTAAAAACAACAGACAGGCCCCGAACGCCTGATCTGGTCGGCAGCCGGCCCTGCTTCGCTGCGCGCCGTGTCGACGGAGATCAAGGGTGTCCGCATCAACCTTGCTGCAGGCATCTGTTGGGAAAACTATATGCCGCTGCTGCGCCAGTCTCTGTACGCCCAGAATGTCAACCTCTACCTGGCCCCTGCAGCCGACGACGACGACGCCTGGCTGTCGCTCATCCGCACGATTGGCGTCGAGGGTCGCTGCTTCGTTGTGACGTCCGTCATGTGCAAGGAGTCCGCAGAAACCGCAACCACAAAGCCGAGCTCGTCGGAACAGTTGCGGCTGGAAGCACGCCCAACAGTGCGACCGGATGCCGCTCAGACAACAGGTCCCGCAGCCGTGCCCGTCCAGACGACGGTGGTCGAGTGCCTGTCCACCGCCACGGGCAGAGTCCGCAGACGCAAGAAGTCGTTTGTGCTCGACGAGGATGGCAACGAGATTATCCTTTCATGCCAGGACGTTGAGGCGGCCATCGAGGAGGAGGAGATGGACGCAAGCGATGGCGCAGTGCTGCTGGCCGCAGACGCTCCAGAGCAGTTGCCGCCGACACTGCCACCCTTTCCACGGCTCCCCTTTGACCGAGCCTGGGAGCGCCACAAGCACGAGCGCCGTCGGTCGTCCGTCTTTGACGAAGACGACAACGAGATTGTTCTGTGCCGCCCGACGGAGTCTGGCAATGGTGCTGCGGCAGCGGCGCAGCAGCCGCAGCCGGCCTCCAAAGTTGACAGGGGCACATCTGTGGCCACGACTCTGCCCAAGCCGTCGGCCCAGAACGGCGCGAGTCCCCCCACGCGGACGGTGGCCCTGCGTGGCGGATCAGCCATTGTGTCGCCCTTTGGCAAGGTGCTGGCCGGGCCGCAATGGGACGACGCCGACGGGCTCATCATGGCCGACGTCGACTTTGACGACTGCATTCGCGGCCGGCAGAGCCTGGACGTATCTGGTCACTACTCTCGCAACGACTCGTTCAAGTTGTCGGTCGCAGGACTGGACCAGAGTCCGCTGCCATGAGAAATTGGGATTACGCGCGCATGTGGGGACAAGTGGTATTCTGTGAATGTAAAAGGCTTCTCATGCCAACTTTTATATACGAAAATCCCAGTATTTTCCCCCTTCTTGCCCATATCACTGTTTCTTTGCGTCCTCTGTCACGCCATTGCTGGCCGGCGGTGCTGTCGGCCGCGTCGTCGGCGGCGGCGGCAGGAATTGCCGCGACAGCAGCCGTGCTTGCTGTGCCAGCACGGCGTCCATAATCACCAGCGCCGCCATGGCCTCCACGATGGGCACGGCGCGCGGAACCACGCAGGGGTCGTGGCGCCCCTTGGCGGCCAGTACGCCCTCGGTCGTGCCGTCGTACGTGGCCGTCGTCTGCGCCTGGCCAATGGTGGCCGGCGGCTTGAAGGCCAAGCGGAAGTAGACGGGTGCGCCGTTGGAGATGCCGCCTTGCACGCCGCCCGAGTGGTTGGTCTTGGTCGTGAGCCGCGAGCGCGTCGCCGCGACACCGGGCAGCAGCTGTGTCTGTGTCGTCGTCGTCGCCTCCGCCGCAACAAAAGGGTCGTTGTGGATGGAGCCGGGAATCTCGCAGCCGGCAAAGCCCGAGCCGATCTCAAAACCCTTGGTGGCCGGGATGCTCATCATGGCGTGCGCCAGCTGCGCCTCCAGCTTGTCAAAGCAGGGCTCGCCCAGGCCCGGCGGTGCGTTGCGGATCACGCACGTCACCGTGCCGCCGATGCTGTCCTCGCGCGCCTTGAACTCCTCAATGTACGCAGCCATGCTCGCCGCCGCCTTGGCATTCGGGCAGCGCACGGGCGCAAAGTTGTCCACCGTCGGCCGGTCAACGGTGGCCAGCAGCGTGTCGCGGGCCTCCGACGACGACGGGTCGTCCTCGTCAAAAAGATGGATCTTGCCGACCGACGACACAAAGGCCAC
Source organism: Ophiostoma angusticollis (assembly GCA_019925545.1). Classification (NCBI taxonomy): domain Eukaryota; kingdom Fungi; phylum Ascomycota; class Sordariomycetes; order Ophiostomatales; family Ophiostomataceae; genus Ophiostoma; species Ophiostoma angusticollis. Next base: position 30,371 of record JADHKL010000071.1, on the reverse strand, counting down.
AATCTCGACGCCGTACGCCAGGCGCAGGTACTTCTCGGCAATGGCGCCCGCGGCCACGCGGCCAATGGTCTCGCGCGCACTGCTGCGGCCGCCGCCGCTGCTCGCCTTGACGCCGTACTTTTCCAGGTACGTCCAGTCGGCGTGGCTCGGCCGCGGGAACAGGTCCATGGTCGAGTTGCCGTAGTCCTTGGGGCGCTGGTCCTTGTTGAGCACGCGCAGCCCAATGGGCGTGCCCAGCGTCACGCCAAACTCGGTGCCCGACTGGATCTCAACGCGGTCGGCCTCGTTGCGCGGCGTCGTGATGCTCGACTGGCCTGGCCGCCGGCGGTCCATCTGCGGTTGGATGTCGTCCTCCGTCAGCGCCATGCCGGGCGGCACGCCGTCGACAATACAGCCGACTGAGCGGCAGTGCGACTCGCCATAGCTGGAGTGGGAGCAGGGAGTCAGAGTCGAGCAAGGGTCACAATGGCAAGGCCGAGGAAGGGGGGTCCTCGACCAGGACAAGAGAAGAGACTCACGTCGTCACCCGAAAGTACTGGCCAAAGGTCGACATCTTGGCTGCAGCAGGCGGGTATTGGCTGTCAATTAGTAAAGCGACTGTGCAGAGATGGCACAGATGCACTGATAAAAAAGAGGCTCGTTACTTTGGCCGTGGTCGTCGATGGGGTGGGACAATTTTTGCTTCTTTCTTTTGACTCAGACTTGACTTGGTTTTTCACAACGTTCTGGCCGCTATCGGTACCCCGAATATCGTACCGCGCCCCACTTATTTGGACGTCGTATTTGCATTCGCTAATCTGTGCTAGACTAAATTTCAGGGGCGTTGCACGTGTATTTGCCAAATCCCAAAAGCTCTACTCCGTACGCAGTAACAACAACAGATCATACTCCGTAACAGAGTATCGTTTGCAAGAAGCCTTGGCTTATGGCTGAAAACCCGAAGAAAATCTCAGTGGCTGCGCGACTTCATTGTCTTACGCCAAACCATACCGACTTTCCGGCTGCCTGCCTCGAATCGGCCGGCCAACCCGTCGTGGACTCCCCGGTCGGTTTACAGCAGCACCAAAACTCTACGGCTCAGCAAAAAATGCTGGAAAAAAACAGTAGCAGGAGAGAGCTTTCCGAAGGTCCTTTCATCTCCCCCCAAAAAATAGTCAACGGTTACCGGTACCAGACATATGGATATGGACGAGACCGGCTCTCGGATCGGTGTTTGCAAAAGCCATCTTGTTCCAGTGACCAACCCCCATCAAGTGTATATCTGCAGGTGCCTCGTTTTTGCCTGTTTTTTATTATGTCTGTACGCCGCCACATGAGTAGGCGTACTACCAGCTGAAATAGAAAATTTGCAAGTGACGATTTGACGGAGGACACCGCGCGAAAGGCTGGAGCTGGAAGATGTACGGAGTAAAGCGTTGTGCCATTCCATGCCTGAAAGGGCAAGTACTGGAAAGGGGCCACCGCCTGACAAGTCTCGAACAGACCCCTGTCGCATGGCCCTAGTGGTGTTCGTTTCCTCAAAAGGGGGCCATTCCCCGGAATTCTTCAGATTGTTTGGAGTCAAATAGTCTTTCAACGGATCAGTCAACAGTTCTCGTAGACAGTTGCCTGGCCTGAAAGTAACTAGACGTACGAGAACTCACAAAATATCGATATCTTACCTGACCAAGTTTAGAATCACTTTTTCCGGAACTTCTCGTCAACTCCCCCCATTTACTCGTTCTCTTTCACCTTCTCCGAGCCATGAATATGAAAGCTCACAGCATGGCCGCTGACGACGAGGCATCAACCGCCTCGCCGCCTAGAGACGACACGGCTATACTCCTCGCCCTCGAGACGCTCTTCAAGAAGCTTGAGGGGATGGACACGAAGCTTGAGGGGATGGTCACGAGACTTGAAGGGATGGACACGAAGCTTGAGGGGATGGACACGAAGCTTCAGCAACATGGTGCAACTCTTCACCAGATAGGCGAGCGTTTGTCCACTCTGGAGACTAGACGCCTCCGATCGTCTTCCCCAAAACCATTGGAGGTCGAGACACCTGTCGCAGCCTCCGAGTTCACGCCGGCGACTCCCTCTGTCGCTCCTGGTCCTCTGCCCGCTATCACGCTCGCTCCCCTGCCCGTTGCCACCACCTCTGTTCCCACTGCCCCGGTTGTCCCTGCTGTCATCCCCGTCGTCTCTACCCCCCCATCTGCCGTTCCGTCGGTCCCTCCTCTTTCCTCGGCGGACACCACAGCTGTTCCCTGTCCCCCTGCCATCCCCGCCGTCGCCTACCGCTCCCTCACTGCCTCAGAATCATATGCCTGGCTGGTACACTACGAGTCGGTTAGCAGCTACGAAGTCTCAACTGAGCTGCACCCCGATTTCGTCCAACATCTGTTCCCACCCCTCGACCGCTCTGGATCCAAGTGTGATGGCTTGTTCGACCCCGAGTGCACAACTCCGGACACGATTCCTCTGCCCAGTTTTACGTCCGAGGTGGATGAGTCCATCCACGTCAAGTTGTGCGCCGCACAGGACATCCTATATCTACGACAGGTCCCGTACGAATTATGGTCAATATATCTCGCGCCCCGACTCGGCACTGCGTTCGGCATGCTCAGCCGCACGATCCGGCGCTCGACACCGTGGCACAATCTGGTCTTCGCACTTATCTTCCGGCAGGGTCTCATGCAGTACATGTCTGCCCGCCAACGCGACTCGTCGAGGGACTGCGACCCAGAAAACTTCTTGGACACGTGGTACCGCTGTGTCGAGGCTTACCGCGTCTGCCCCCTTTTTGACACGAACCCCGTCAGCAGACTGGACAGGCTCTGTATCTCGGTCGCGTTTATCAACATGAGGATGGCTACCGCCCTGCTGGACTTGGTAAACGCCCGTGTACGACAGAACGGAGTTAAGAGACAGGTCACAATGCCGGAGTATTTTAACATACTCGCTGATTTGTACAGTCTCGGGGCGCGTATATGGAGGGAGGACGTCGCGCAGGTGAAGTGGCATAAACACATCAGTAGGGACGCCCGGTCGAATCTCAGTGACTAACACCGAGCCGCACATGATGCCCGCACCACCGGCACCACCCGCGCCGTCAACACCGGCGCTCCCGAAATCAGTCCACATGGCCACTCATGCTTCAGACTCTGACTCGGATCCTCCCCCGGCTCCGTGTTTCGATCCACTCTCCGTCGTTGGACAGAGCGCGACAGTCGCGAGTGCTTCAACTGCGACGAAGCCAGCCACTTCGCCCGTGAGAGCCCCTGGAATCGCCATAGGCGCTATACGAACGAATAGGCACGACGCCCACAGGCCGCACGACCACCGCGGAAGAAGTCACCTTGAACGTCGGACAGACATTATCTTTACCGCGCCGCTGTGTGTGTGCCGAGATGGCGTTGGGTTGCTCACTAGAGGGATGACGTCCTCATCGTCAGGTATCCCTGGTCGCGCCGCCCTTGCAGGTCAAGGTGCCGTGTGTCCACTCTGGAGACTAGACGCTCCCGTCTCGGCGTGGCGAATCACGCCAGTTAGAAGAGCCGGGTAGGTCAGGGTGTCGGGCAGCAGACAGGTGGTTGTGGTCGTGGCGGGCGCGCAATCTTGGATGCCGCAACGAGGTGGCGGCCGTGACGTCGTCTTCGCCAGCCGGGGTAGTGGGAACAGCGGTGGCAGCAACGGGCTGGGGAACGAGCGTGACGGCGGGCAGAGGACCAGGAGCGACAGCGGAAGTCGTTGGTGTAAACTCAGGCTGCGACATCGACCTCCTGCATTTATTACTGCCTAACATGTAAGGCGCAAGGACTAGAGCCCCTAAATGTCCCATCCATAAAAGGGGATTGCGCCCTCCATCCTCTTCCAAAGATATTTCCTCAGTCAATCAGTGCCTTGAATCAGTAGTCTTTCAACGGTTTAGTCAACAGTCCTCGTAGACAGATATGCTTGCCCTGAGAGTAACTACTCCGTAGATGGCACTGCTACAAGATCTCCAGATAAGTGGGGCTTTCCCCGATGACTAACCAGGCGTTGTCCTGTCGCGCCTCCTGAACAGCCTCGCGGACCGCACGAAAGCGACCTTGAACGACAGCCCGGCGTTCAACCGCTCTCCGACAAATCGCCTAGACGCGATGCCACGCACAACACTCCACGACATGCCGCATCTGCCGCTACCACTATTATGATGAATGACCGCGACGATCCGGACAGGCTGGTGCCGCAGCCGTCGTCGGCCAGGATGACGTCCGCCCTCCAGTTTCCCCCTTCGTCCCACCTCTTCCCGCAGACCGCGCCGTCAGCCCTCCATCTCACCGTCCGGTTCCTCTCCTTTCCAGACATCCACCTCGACATTGCCGATCCAGGCCGCGTGTCTGTGGCAGGCCTCAAGACGCGGATCCGTGAACAGCTTGCACGCGCCGCTACGTCGACGGTTGCTGCTCCGCCGCCGTCCTCCTCCGCCTCGCCCACCGCACAGGACGCCCACCGCCGACGCCTCCGCATTATCTACAGCGGCAAGATCCTCAGCGACAATGCTGTGCTTGGCAGCGTGCTGCGGCCCGTGCCGCCACCGCCACGGTCCGGCCGCTCGCCGTCGCTGTCGTCCAATGCGCTGCGGAGCGGCAGCGGCACTGCGACGCCAGACCACGCCAGCGGCGCCGACGGCCGGGCGAGCAGCTACGCCAGTGGAAGCAGCACGCCTTCTGCTGCCGCCGTCGGAAACCGTGTCTATGTCAACTGCAGCATCGGCGACATTGTGCCAGACAGCGAGCTGGCCGCCGAGGCCGAGACGGCTGCCGTGACCGAGGCGGCAGCAGCAGCAGCAGCAACGGCGGCGGCGGCGACAGCAAGCCCACACGGAGGCCGCGGGATCTCATCCATAGCTGGCGCTGGCGGTCCGCGCCGTGGCAACAACGGCGCTGCTGGTGGGTTATTGTCGTCGACGTCGTCTGCTACAGCAGCAGCAGCAGCAGCAGCAGCGGGTGCGGCCGCCGTCAACAGCACAGCAGCCCCCCCCATCACCACCTCGTCCACCACCGCCAACTCAACAACACCTGCTCCCCGCGGCTTTGAGCGCCTGCTGCATGCCGGCTTCACGGCCGCCGAGGTCAACCAGCTGCGGCTGCAGTTCAACAGCATCCAGGCGACGCGCTTCACGCCCGACGCCATGCCGTCGCCCGACACGCTGCGAACCATGGAAGACAACTGGCTCGACAATAGCAGCAGCAACAACACATATGCGGCCGCCAACACCACTACCGGTTCCGGGCCCGCCTTTACGACCGACGACACACCGCCCGACGACGACTTTGGCCTGCCCGGCCTCCTCGAAGTCATGGTGCGCGCCATGCTGATTGGGTTCATGCTGCCGCTGGGCAGCACGTGCTGGCTCGCGCGCGAGGAAGGCCTGTGGACGCGGCGCTGGCGCGTGTTTGTGAGCTTTGGCGTTATGGTCAGCCTCATGCTCGGCACCATAAAGACGCTGGCCGGCGAGTGGTAGTGTCCGTCGCTCGTGCTGTTGGCGCCTTTCTGTCACTCCCTGGTTAGACATACAGCAGCCATCTTTGCATCGTATAGGAGAGACGCATGTACACGGCCCCTAGGGTTTAGTCCATCACTAAATCTATTTCAGCATATTATATTGCGCTGTCTGCAAGTGAAGCCATGTATTTGCCAGGCAAGCAAGAAACGACAGAAATCATCGCTATACTATTACTATAGATGGACCAGAAGGGAAGCAAAACAAATCATAAAGTCCAGGCGGTCGTATCTTCAAACACTTCAACAGAAGCTCCTCCTGGCTTACATGGTATCAAATTCAAACGTTCGGGGACAAAAGGCAAAAAGCAAATGGCAAATCCAACTGACGCTCCTCCACCCTTACAACTCGCAGTGATCTTGGCCCAAGCCACCCAGCACTGCTGCAGACGACGTTGGCTGTGGTTCCGGGCCTGTTGCCAGCGTAGAGCCAGAAGCTGGGGCCGGTGCAGTGTCCGATCTGGACTGTTCAGATACCGACTGACTGTTGGTTGAGTCCGTTTCTGCTGGCGCAGCTTCCTCGTCCAGTACTGTCGCTATGAGACTCGCCGTCTCCGTAGCAGTTGCCGTCGCCGTCTCAGTCACCGTCTCGTACACCTTGACGGTCATCTTCTCTAGGACTGTCTCGACGAGCGTGTCCACAGTCGGCGCAAAGGTCTTGGTAGGGTTGTCAACAGCCTGCAGGGGGCCCACAGGCGCCACTTCGGCATGCATTGCCGGCGCGATTGGCACAACGGCTGCCTCGCCATTGCCCGATCGTAGAGTCGCCAGAAGGATGACAACAATGCTCAGCACTGTGATTGCAACGTGCTTGCGGTCGCGCAAGAAGACTTTCACTGCAGCAATGAGAAGCTCAGGCAATGTCGCAGACTCATACGGCCCTTGAGCGTGCTGGCCGGGATCATCCATGTGCGCAGCCCGAGAAGTTGTGGACGATGAGAACTGCTGGCGTTGCCGGCGCTCTTCGCGCCGCTCAAAGGCTTCAGCGCTAGGTGATGGCGGTGACGGCCCATACATGTACTGCCCATCGTGGATGCCCTGGCTGGTCGCTGTTTCGGCCGATAACAACGGAATGGTCGTCTCCGACACGGTCTCGAGGTGAGAGGCAGCTGGTGTTGCTGTTGATGGCATTGTGCGTGGCGGTGTCCGGCCGTAGATTTCACGAAGGCGTTCTTCCGCCTCACGCCGCCGTCGTTCCGCATCCGATACCTGGTCCGTGGTCGTGATTGCCGGTGGCTCAACCGGCGAGTTGCGAAGAGGCGGCGATACAGGCAAGGCTGTAAGGGCCGCCTGGAAATGATCGACTGTTCGTCTCGATGGCGTGCCGACAAGCGCTGGATCCTCGCCGTGGTCGTCACGCGTGGCCTCCTCCATAAGGAAGCTGCCCTGGTGAGGTTGTTCGTCTTCCCGCTTTCGAAGAGCCTGCCGCCGCTGCTGCTGAAAGGCCCGCAGCTGGTTCAACTCGCGCAGCACCGCCGGATCCAAAACAATAGGCTCAATCTCAACATCCACACGCTCCATCTCCCGCCAGCAAGCCTCCCATGCGCCTGCGGTCATGAGGCCGTTACTCGCATAGACCTTGACACGGAAGACACGCTCATCACCGAGAGACTCAAACCGAATGTCCGAGCGGCAGGTCGCACACCAGTGGCGCTTGTCCACATCGGCTCCGTTTCCGTCGCCCAGTTGCTCATCGCTATACCCATTGTAGTTGTCGTCATCGTCGTCGTTGTCACCCTCGTCCTCCAGAGACGGACCTAGGTAGTGTCCGCACTCGAGAATGCGAGCGCGCCGCCGGACCGGCAGCTCTAGGGCCTCCAACAGCCGTTCTTCCAGCACCTCAAAGTCGTTCTGTGGATGCGGGAGAAGCACGCCTCGCTCCGCCACCGTGTCAGCACCAAAAGAGTATTCTTGCAGCTGACACCAGGCGTCATGGAGCCGCTTCAAGGCCACGCTGGGCTCAAACGTGGCTGCTGTCTCGGGTCCACCCGCGCTGGCGACGGGAGGGCAGCTGTCTTTGCCATTCCGGCTACTTCTGCCGTCTCCGCTGCAAGGTGGGTCGACCGACACGGATCGGCCGCCAGCAGCTTCATCAAGTCCTCTCATAACATCGGACCAGGCCCAGCGCGTTGGCATGACTGTCGCGTGCAACAGCACCAGCGGTGCCGGCTCAGGAGAGCGGAAGACTTTGAATCGCGTCGGTGTCGACTTCTTGGAAGGCGAGTTTGGCAGTGACATGCATGTCCCCACGGATCCTAGGCTGCGGCCGTCATCCGCGCCATCAATGCCAACGCCTTGCCGTCTTCTCCGGGCCGCGGCTGAGCGCGGAGTGGCACCGTACATTGCTGGCGGCGAGGGCGACGACATCTGGAGGGCACGTACGTCAGACGGTGTGCGAAATACGGCACGCGGTGTGCCCCTCATTGTGTGTGTCGCGTAGTCGCCATTGGCATTGTACCCGTGCTCATCGTCGTCGTCGTTGTCGTCCTGTTGGTGGCGCTCGTACTGCGATAGGTGAGAGATGCCGGTGACATCAGAGATCCGCGGAGCGCGATCGTGATATCGAATGCTGCTGCCTGTCTCACTGACGTGATCGTGACCAGCGAGTGCTTCGCTGTCGGGGTCATCAGGCACGTCGTCAACGGTGACCTGGGACGTGCTTTTCTGCTGGACAGCTTCGTCATCCCCGTTGTTGCTGACGCCGCTATTGTGTTCAAATGATCCGAGTGAGCTGCGGGGGCTACGGTCACTGAAGACATCGTCGTCGTCAGCGTCAAAGGCGTCATCGTTGTCGTGACCATCGTCGTCTGTGGTGGCGTGGCCGTCGTCGTGTATCTCGACCTTCCCGAGGAAACGATCCGACTCTCCGCTTGCAAACTCCTGTCCGTTGATTGCGGCGATGACAGCCCGTGCAGCTGCCTGGATGAGCGCCTCCGTACGCATGGACGTACGCCGATGTGACCCGTTGGAGCCGTCGGAGCTGTCGGAGCCGTCGGAGCTGTCAGAGGCAGTGGAGGAGGACAGTCTATGGCGAGACGTGCTGTTTTCTACATGTGGAACATCTGTCGTAGCCACAGACAAGTCCCAATCATGCTCAGCAACACGAGTGCGGTCAGCTTCCTCCTCCTCCTCGTCCTCCTTGTGTTCGTCTTCTTGCTCCTCCTCATTTCCGTGGTGTTCTCGCTGCGTTCGATACTCTTCATCTTCTGACGGTCCGTCATTGTTCGTATCGTCGTCAAAGTGATCACAGTCCGGTGACAGATCCGCGTGTTCGGTGTCGTATGTTGCGGTGATCATCTCGTCCGCTGGAGTCTCGTCCGCTAGATTCTCGCCCGGCTTCTCACCCGGCTCCTCCGCCGTCTCCCCCGCCGTCTCCTCCGCCGTCTCATTCGCCGGCTCCTCCGCCGTCTCCTCAAGCGTCTCGACACTGCTGGCCAGTACCTTTGCAGGTGCTGTCGACGGCTCCTCCTCCACGTCCCTGCCACTGTGCTCAGCCACCGCATGTGATTCTGCGATGCAGATTTCGTGGCCCTCGTCCATCTTCACGTCCTCTTCCTCCTCCTCCTCCTCCTGCTCGTGCCCAGATTTATCTTCTGGCTCGTCGTCTGCGGCATCCGGGTCGGCTAAGAAGGCGTCGATTGCAGCTACAACATGATCCACCCCCTGGCGATCGTCCGGTTTGGCGGCGAGAAGGACCTGATGATTGTCTGCCTCGGAGGTAGCACCTGTCGGAGCAGCCGTTTGCATCGCGTTGGAGGTTGTGTCGATCATGATCGGCTCGTCCGTTTGCTTCCGGGTCACATCCTCGGTGCTGCAACGACTGTCGATGTTTGGCTCGAGGATGATATCGTCATCCATCATTTCGGTTCGTTACTGTCTTGGAGTGTATGGAAGAGAGGTCGGAAGATGGTAATGGTGATCGGACGGTAGCTATGAAAAGGCTGACCCTTCGATGGACGAAGGGCGGCAGACTCGTCTTTTTGTCTTGTTTCTTTTCGGCAGTCGAAGAGATGCAGTCTGTTTGTTTTCGTATGCTTTATGCGCTCGTCTCCTGGTGACCAGCAACGGGTGTCGCGATGGATAATGCGCAAGGATATAGCGGGAGGCGAGAGGAAACAAATCTTGTCCAGAAAACTTGCTTTTCCTGGCTTGACGCGGAGGCGCATAAAATAACAATTAGGAGGCTTCTCAGGGGGCTGACGTGGTGGTGGATAGCAGGCTGCCTATTGTTTACTCTGGACACCACTTTCCCACCAACCGTTGCCAGGTCAATGACGCCACAAGTAGCCATCAGTGATCGAAAGTCCGGTCATGGTCTATCACAATGAGTCTCATCACAATACTATTATCGACTTGATAGGAAGCTTTTCTTTTCACGATCTTTACTTCTCTGCTTCTTGACTAATAAACCGAGCTGTCTATTCCTAGGAATGTTTACGGATTTTTGCCGTTGGAGGCGGCTGCGCTGGAATGGCGGCGGGACCAAGCGACAGCATTGGGGAGTATGGAGTACATGTACGAAGTACCTATCAGCAGAAATTAGGCCAGAGAGTACGGAGTACTCCGTACTCCGTACACAGCGAAAACTGCCATTAAACCTGACAGCAACAAACAGAAAAGGATAGCGCACGTACGGATTATCAACAATTTTGATGTCACCGTCATATCCCAGTACGTTCACTATTCGCGAAATATCCAACAATTGTGGCTACCTGTCACCTTGTTTATGTGGTGAATAGTAGCTGCTTCCTCACTTCTTCTCCGTCTCTGATTACCATCGACACATTAATCACGATTCGATAGATCTGGCCATATTTGAAGTGTTTTAAAACATCATGATCGTAAGCTCAAAACAACGAAGGGGTTGCGTAACAAGCCGTCCAAATGCGGCTGTACAAAGTGAAAGGATCCCTTCTTTCCATGGCCCATCGCTCCCTCGTTCAGTGGAAACAGAACGGTAGGGATCACGGATGCCAACATACAAAACAAGTCAGACATAACCCTGCCCAAAACCCTGCCCAGCCATTCCCGTGAAAATAAACGCCGCCCGAAAAAAAAAGAAGAGGCATCTGTGCATCTGAACAACAGGAAATAGTGCTGTCAACTTGTACAGCACGGAACATGACGAAGAAGCTTAAAAATTTGTGTGAAAGGAGAGGTGTCCGTAGCGGACAATGCATCGGAAAAAAGGGGGACAAAGCCCTCCAAATCTCGAAACGACAACTCGGAACTCGGAACGCCATGCTCATGAATTTCCCAATAGCTAAAAGAAAAAGGCTTCATCTTCTTCCTTCTTCAGTTCTCGGGGTTCAGCATGTCCAGCCGTGATAAGGTCGTCTTGACACTGCGAGCGATGCGTGCTATCCGCGCAAGAAGCACAGACTCGTCGGCTTCCAACACAGCGTCGTCCGAGGCGTCCACAAGCTCCGTCCGCGCAAGAACCTTCTCAGCATCGATGCCACCAAACAAATCGACACCCGACATCGCCTCGCTGGTTAGCGCATGGAGCTTGCTGGGCGAGGCAGCCGTGACGTTCGCAGTAGTAGTAGCCGTTGTCGAGCGGGGAGCGTCGTGAAACAAAGCAAATGCAGGGTCGCTGTCAAATGCGTCGTCCTTGGCAGCCACGGAAGCCGCCACAGCAGGTACAGCAACCTCGGTAGTCGTCTCAACCGCAGGAGGACGCTCAATGACAGGCATGTCCATCTTCTCGTCGTCGTCGCAACGGCCAACAAAGTTGGACATCTTGCCAGTCAAAACCGAAGTTTCAATGGCAGGAACCGCAACGTCGGGCGTCTCGAGAACGGCGTACACCTGCGGCCGGAAGCTGAAGGCCGGTTCTGGCTCCATCTGCAGCATGGAAAAGTCGATGCTATGCTCTGGAATCATGGCCATGCCGATCTGCTGCTGCTGGGATGGGTACGTGCTGGCGTCCTTGGGCACTTGAGGCATCGTTTGGGTCGGGGCCTGCTGCGAAGGCTGCACCGGCGCCTGGTTCTGCGGGATCAGGGCGGGGTTCGAGCTCAGGCGGTCGAGGAAGTCGGAGAACGACGGCGAGCCAAGAAGCATGCGCGTCAGGTCGGACAGACGCTTGTTCTCCTCCAGAAGAGCACGGTTCTGGACACGCAGGTCGCCGTTCTCACTAACCTTGCCGGCAATTTCGGCCTCCAGCTGCGAGATATATTCTAGATCGGTTAGCGTTTTTGCAATGGAATATTGGATAGACGGAGAAAAGAGAACACGAACCCTTTCTGCGGGACCGGAAGGCGCGCGCAGACACCTTGTTGCGCAGTTGGCGGCGTTCCTTGCTCGTAAGCTTCTTGCCTTCCTCACTGGCAAGCAGGCGCTCATCCTCGTCCATGTCCTCTTCATCCTTCCTGGAGCGAGCAAAGCCGCCCATACCAGCGCCACTGCTGGAGGCAGCGGATGAGCTGGTGCGCATGGAGCACAACAGCTGCGAGATCTTCTGCTCAACAATCGGATCCGTTGGCTGCCCAGACTTGGCACGCTGCGACTGAGGCTGGGCGGGTGCCTGCTTCAGCTGCGACTGCATACTTGCCGAGCGCTGGCGTTGCTGCTGCTGCTGCTGAATGACTTGCTGCTGTTGGTGGCGTTGCGCCTGCGCCTTGGCCAGGGCCGCCTGCTGATGCATGCCAGGCCATAGGCGACCGACGCTGCCAGAAGGGGACTGCAGAGTCGTGGCGGCGTCTTGTCCGTGGATAGTACCGGCAGCGAGCGACGCAGTTGGCGGCGCCGCCGTGGACATCGGCTCTGGGAAGAAAAAGGTCGGATCGGCAGCGGGGGACTCAAAGTCCACGTCAATGTCGGAGGGGCTAACAGAGGAGTTGCTGTTGTTCGGGGCGGTGTTGAAGTCAAACATGTCGTCGCCCGCGTTGAGATTGAACAGCCCCATGTCCAGGTTGCCGCTGTAGCCGGCCATCTGGGACGCATCGTTCTGCGTGACGGCAAATGTGTTGGCCAGCGCTCCGGGGACGAAGCCTGTCTGCTGCCGGTATTGGTCGTACTGGTGGCTAGGTCCTGTCATCGGCTGGCTCGCGGACAACATGGACGCTGGCGTCGACGCTGCCGTGGTGCGGACAAACGAGTTCTTGGAGGTTGCCGGTGACAGAGCCGGCGAGTTGTACTGGTTGGCGTTGTCATATTCGGACAAGTCCAAGAGAGAGTCTATGGGGTCGATGAGCCCTGTCTGATCGGCGCCGGACATTGATGAAATGCTGTCGGCCATCGTGGCAACCTGCGTGTCGGGCTCTTGCTTGATGTCCATCGTCCTAGCCACAAAGTCTTGAGGTATAGAATTGGCGAGAGCGATTCGATGTGGGCGTCCGAGGCTTGCTTGACGAGTGGAAATGACTCAAAAGTTGCTGTCTGCGTCGTTTACGTCGAAAGAAGCGGCGAGGAATCCGAGTGTGGTTCTCGTTGTGAAGAAAGGAGAAAGAGAAAGAAAGAGCAGAAGAAGAAACGATGGAAATCTTGATTTGAGAGTTTGAGAGGCCGCGGTGTGTGAGAAGTAGGAGAGACGGAGGGTGCTGCGGCGAAGTGCGAAAAGTGCCTGAGGATAAGGGGAAACAGGCGATCTCGTCTGGGCTGTTCCTGCGGCAGTGGACCAGTTGGGAGGGTGAGTGGGTATCTTACAGCAGACACAGGGGATAAGAACCAGTGATTACAGGGCAAGGAAGGGCGGGAAAAGGGAGATGTGGCCGCCAGGATGGATTGCGGGTGGGGTTGTGAGGAAACGAGCTGATGACGCGTCCTTCCTGTCTCCACTGCTGGCTGTCCGCCAAACCTGCCTCGTTCGTTAGGCAGCCGCATAGTGGCCAAGTAGCTTTTTGCGCAGCGCTCAGCATGAAGGTACGACCTGGCCGCCACATCGCCGACCACGCCGACTCGCCGAGCATGGAATTAGATTCAGAAGCTCCCAACCTTGACAAAGCTCGTCAACAACATGCATTGAGGCAGGTAAGTCGGCTGCGGTGACTGCGGGCAGGCAGACCGCCCTCTCCTCTCACCTCTTTTGTGTTTCTATGGTTGATACGACGGGGAATACGTGTGTTCCTGTTCCTCTTTGCTACTTCTGTCGCCTTTGTCTTCCACTCTCCTTCTCCCTTGCTCATTCTACATGTATATTCAACTCGTCCGGCTGTTGGACAAACGGCACAAGCGCAAGGAATTTCTACCCACACCAATACATGTAGATATGAGGTCAAAGGTCGAAATGCTGCGTATACAGCCGTACCAAACTTTGGTTTCCTGTGTCACTGGTACCCGGGAAGGTACATTTCTTAGGGCGCAGTGGAGGTACTGCGGACGTCTGCTCCGGGTTTGATTGCTGCCCCGCGTGCTTTCAGGCAATTTGCGTGGTATTGAGCAAGAACTCTCGTCCCAAACTCCCAGTGGACGTCCAGCGAGTTCTCCGTATTTCCAGGGGCAATCCCGGGCCTTTGCACCAGCTCAGCTTAGCTGCTCCTGTTCCGCCGCTTCCGCAGACCCGCATCTGATTTGCTGCACAGCCTCAGAGACCAAGGCAGCAGCGAAAAAAAACGTGCTCTCTGCGCCGCCGGAATACGAGCTGCTTCCTGCGAAATTCCAAGCAATAATACGGGGTGTTCGGGGCGACAAATACTCCTGCGGGTCAAGAAGACAGGTCCGCCGGCGCCTCCTGTTGTTTCTCATTCTTCCTGCTAGAGACCGTGCTCCTTGGCTTAGGCCCGGATCATCCCCTTATGACCGAAAAGTGGGGACTATTAACGCCGGGATAGTCTCGGGGTTTTCAGGATGTGTCTCTTATTAGGTAGCTATCAAAGGTCAACACTACGGCAAAAGAACTCAGTCTCCCGTTCCTAGGTATTCTTTCACGGCATTTGCAACCGGCAGACGGGTTATTCTATTAACCCTACCTAGTTATCTCGTCTTGTGAATGCCAGGTGAATGCCAGGTCTATCACCGCGTCTTCTTGTCTTCTTCCTGTATGGGACGAAATCTTATTCATCGTCCAATGGCTTGTTTCTCCCCAGCTTGTCTCATCTGTCGTTTTGCTACGTATACGGAGTATGTCTCGAGAAATAAAAATAGAATGGGCCCTGAAGTCGTTCGATCCATAATCAGATCGCCGTGGCTTCTCGCGTTTGTTCGCTCCCCTAGCACATCCCGACCTTTTAACTGCCGACGCGCCACGCTAGAAAGGCCTTGTGTTTCAAAACGAAGAAAAAGAACCACCTCTTACGTATGACAGTATACGTGTACGACGTACGGAGTACGGAGACGGAGGATGTAGCTCAGCCTGGTGGCGCTTCATGGGAGCGAGGGGCGGTGTTCTTTACTCGTGATACGTTCAGCTGAGTAGGCTTCTAGTTCACCATTTCGGACCAAAAATAGGATAGGACCAGGCTTGGGAGAGCCAAAGTCTAAGGAGTCGAACAGAACATTGTTGTTGCTGTACCCTGGACAGAACACGACAGCCAGACAAAAATCCCCATACTTGTTACTTGATGGTCAGAGATAGGCTTCTACAGAACGCACGAAAGCAAAAAAGGCGAAGAAAGCAGTTGCAAGGAAGAAACGGAAAATCCAGGCATCAAGTCCCTAGCCCAATCACATGAAAGAAAACACTCCTGGTTGGTAGTATTTGGACATATGAGCTCGATAGATCTGGTCACGCCGTCACGGGATTTGAGTACCACATTCCTGTTTATCCTCTCCGGTCCTCAATGTGCGCATCGGGGTTTGCTTTGTTATCGAAAGTCCTCCGCCGAGTTTGCCTGACAGCCGCCGAGGTGCAAATACAAGGCGAATGAGGCTGTCGGCCGCTGCTGTTATCGTTTCGACTTTCTAGAAGCTGTAGGTCACTCGTAGACGTGACCTCCCTGCCTAGTAAAGACCATTCACATCTCCCGTCCGTTACTGCAACGTCCGCAAAGTTTCACCGTGTACGGAGTACAACACAGGCATATAGTGTGCGCACATTTGCTTCTGTGGCGGACATCGAGTGGCTATCCGCCCGGTTGTCGTTCTCTCTGGAGAGGTTAGAGAGCAACAAATTTCTGCGTATAGTTGTCACATGACAGCAACGGTTGCGGCTCGCTTCGACAATTTGATGCTCAGAGACGATTCGTCGACTTTACTGGTTACCATCTGCTCCGTCTTCGAGGAAGGCTGTCATGATCTTTTGGCTGTGGTTGATGTTTGTCAGCAGAAGCGCAACAAAGAGACCCACTTACTTGTCACTATCTGATTGGCTGGATCTCGCCATGTCTTTCTATTTTTACTTTTTGTTCTTCTTGAACAGCGGCACTCTCCACACTTTCTCCCAACCCACCAATTTTTATCTTTTTTTTTGCTTCCAAAAAAAAGACAAAAAAGAGGCAAGCAACAAACAAAGCTCTTTACGTATTTTTCTATTTTATTTTGTTTGATAGACGTTTCCCACCACCCCCCCTCGCCCCCCTCCCTTTCGGTCGGCCGCACGATGGCGACACCCGTCAAACCGGAGCCAATTCGTCGCAATGGCTTCCAGTACGACGGCACGTTTATGACGATTGACGGCGTGGCGTTTGAACGGCCTCAGCACCTGCTGCGGCTCTGCTATCCCAGCGAACCCGAGAAATGGAAGATCAAGATCGGGCGCGGGCGTCCGCCCAAGATGGAAAAGATCACCGACCAGGAGGCGGCGCGGACACTGACGCGCAAGTTCATGCTGGCACAGTTCCGCTTCTACGGCCTGCCGCCGCCTTACCAGTCGTCGTCGGATGAGGTACTCGCCATCTTCCGCGACCAGGTCTCTGCCGGGAACGTAAGTGCACCACGGCCGACAAAGGCGTGAAGTGGCCCGCAGCCTGTCTTTTGGGGCTCTTTGCTGATGTCTTTTCGTTTACTCGATAGTTTCGGAAGATGGCCAACGACGTCGAGACGCTCCGCGACGAGATGGCCGCGGAGTGGGAGGCGCGGCGCGACACCTCGACCCATCGACAACGCGGCCGGCCCAAGGGCAGCACGCGCAAGGTCGAAGATCCGCTGCCGGCATCTGTTGTCGGCGCCTACGTCATCACATCCAAGGAGATCCGAGACCAGTGGTCCGTCGACGGCAACCTGACCCTCGACGTCGCCCCGACCGCCACGCCCGGCGTCTTCAAGGGCACCTTTAACTTTGGCGTCGTGCTTGGCGTCCTGATCCTGTCCGCCGACGAGAAGCAGCTGATCAACCACGTGCGCCGCCTCGATTCCGGCGATGACCTGGACACTCGTGACGGTGGCGACGATCTGTCTGCTGCTGCTACTGGAAAGCGAAAGCAGCCGCCCAATGGCGCTGGCCGCCGAGGCGATCTGCAGCAGCTGGTTCCCGGCAAGAAGGTCCGGACTGCCGGCGGCCCAGGCGGCCCAGGGCAAACACAGCAGCAGCAGCAGCAACAACAACTACAACAGCCGCCACAACAACAGCAGCAGCAGCCACAACTCCAGCAGCAGCAACGCCCACCACCCCCCCACCAAGGACTGGCGTCGCTTGCCGGCTTGGGTGGCATGGTCGGCATACCGGGCTTGCCGAGCCTTGGGCCTCCCGGCTTGGGCAGTCTGGACGGACTGGGCACGTTGGTCGGTGGTGGAGGCGGCGACGGTGGTGGTGGCAGCAGCGGCGACGTTGGTGTTGGAGGCGGACAGCAAGATGGCGTCGGCGCGGCGGTGGCGGCGGCGGTGACGCCGTCGACAGTGGTGACGTTCCCGACGAGCGGACGGCCGCCGCTCAAATTCTATGTGCGGTGGCGCGGGCGCGGTCCAGTCGACAACAACGTGCAGACGGGCGAGCACCGGGGCACGCTCAAGTTCACGAACAAGCACTACACCAAGTTCTCGGGCGAGATGGACCTGGCCTTTCTGGGCGCCGACGAGATCACGGGCAAGCGGGTATCGAACGTGCCGACGCTGTCGGGCGAGTCGTGGTCCGACTACCTGGAGACCGTCTATGACTGGACCCGGGGAAACCGGTGGAACTGATTTTCTTTGGCTCTCTTGGGACGCGGTCTGGTTTGGGTTGTCCGTCACTGCCCCTCTCAAAGGATGCCGACGCGGGATGTGATATGAGCTCATTTTTTTCGCCACATTCTTGGGAGTTTTTTCATTTTCTTTCTCGTTTCCACATCGCACACCAGCTCGCTATTCTCGGGGGTCCAAGGGTGCTGCCTCGACACAAGGGTTTGAGTTCATGTCTCGTTGTGGTTGACTTGCACGCCCGTCGTGACGTGCTCCGTCCGATGTCGAGTTTTCTTATTGTTCTCTGTTTCTGCTGTCATACGAGCTGGGCGGGGAGTTCTGTTGGTTTTGTTTTCAAAAACGCAAGGCGTGCAAAATGATGAGAATGACAAATGCCATCTAGGGCTTTCTTTTTGACTGCAAGTCAAAGACGTGCAAGAGACATATGTACCGGCGGGCGGCTAATGATCTTGAAACAAAACGACATTGCAATACTGCAACTGACGGTGATAATAGATCCATGTATTTGATAAAGTCCCTCGTCTGCTAACGACCTCCCACGAACTACCCTTGGTTGCCACGCCGGCCGCCGCGCTTCGAGCGGGCGACGTGCTGTGTCAGCGCCTTGCGCGTCTCCGTCAGGCTGCGGCGGTTCTTCTTGCGCGCCTTGCCCATGGTCATGAAGATGTTCTTCTTGCGTGCCTTCTCAGCGTTGGTCATGGACTTGCCCTCGGCCACCTTCTTGGCCTTGCGAATCGCCTGCGTCGACTGGTGCGCGTCGCGTCCCGGCTTGCCCTGCAGCGCCCGCGCAATGCGCTCCTCCTTGGTCGCCTTGCGCAGCGTCGAGGCCAGCTCGATCTGCTCGGCGGTCAGGCCGTCGTCGGTGTGCCGTGCGGCAATGGCCTGCTGGTACCGGCTGCTGGTGGCAGCGGCGGCAGCAGAAGTAGCGGCGGCGGCCGAAGCGGCGGCAGTAGTAGACGTGGACGTCGACGCCGCTTCTGTCGCCTTCTGCTTCTTGCTCCTCCCCATGAGCTTCTCGACACTTGCCTCCATGCGCAGCTCGCGCAGCTTTGCCAGGTCGGCCGGCGTCAGGACTGTCGTCGTGGCCAGCTTGGAGATGGGGACCGTGTCTTTGGCAGCACCGTCGCCATCCTCCTCATCTTCATCCTCACCCTCGCTCTCCTTGCTCTCATCCCCGCTTTCGTCTTCGTCTGGCTTTCTGCCTTTGCGTTGCCGCTTCACCGGCGGCAGCTTCTCCGCCTCGTCTTCACTGCTGACATCGATCCACCCGCCCGAGTCGTCGCTGTGGTCCGACATGTCCCAATCGCTCGAGTTGGCTTCGTCAGAGTCGTCGTCTTCGTCGTCGTCTTCATCGTCGCCTTCGCCCTCTTCGTCCCCCTCCTCATCGCTGCCTGCAGCCTTTCCTCTCTTCTCGGCCCGTACTGCCTCCCGTTTCCGCTTCTTCTCCTCTGCCTTCCACTGCTCCAGTAGCTCGATGCCCTCGATGCCGCCGGCGGTCGTCTCGCCGAACTTGCGCAGGGTCACCTCGCCGCTGCGCAGGCCCATGGTGGCCTCCTTGCCGCGGTCTTTCTTGGCCAGCAGCTCAGGGGCCACGACACGGTAGAGCGACATGAGGCCGCGCGCGGCCATCATGACACCCTTGTCCTTGCTCTTGCGCAGCAGCACCAGGTCCTGCAGCAGCGTGTCGTTCATGGCCAGCGGCTGGCGCAGCGTCACCTCGCGGATGGCGGCCAGGCCGGCCGACGCGACCTCGGCGGCCGACGCCTCGGACACAAACTCGTTGGCGATCTTGGCCAGGAGCGGCTCGAGCACGTCGGGCGGCACCTGGTCGTGCACGGCCTGTGCGAGCGAGGCCAGGAAAGACGTGACCGAGGTCTGGCGCGGCGTCAGATACTTTGTGAACCAGCTGAACAGCGGCAGGATGAGCAGCTGGTGCAGGCCATGCAGGCGCGTCACCAGCTGGAGAATCTGCAGCTTGCTCTCGAGCGAGAAGCGACACTTGGACGACTGCAGGTGGCGCGTAAACAACGCCTCGGCAAAGTCGTGCGGAGCGTGCAGAAGATGCTGACCGAAGGTTAGTATATGACTGCGAGTCTTGGAACACAGCAAAAAAAAGAAGAGAAAGAGAAAAGAAAAAAGAAGAAGGGAAAGAGAAAAGAAAAAGAAAAAGAAAAAACCCACCAAGGCAGAAAAGTTGAGCGGCTGAGGCTGGGTCTTCTTGCGCTCGATCCGCTTGACCTTGTCGACGGCCTTTCCGTAGCGACGGGCCAGCTTCTTGGTCTTTTTGTGATGCAGATTGGCCAGCTTGAGCTTCTTGAGGTCTGCCACGGACGCAATGCCGCCGCCTGCGCCGCCGCCGGCGCCATCGTCGCTGCTGTCGTCCTCGAGCTCCTCCTCGCGCGCCTTGTCGCCGCCGAGGAAGAAGCGCACGGCCGAGACGACGACCTTTTCGTTGTCGCCCAGGCAGGCCTCGCGCATGACCTCGACGGGCCGCTCGTCCGTCCAAACCTGGCGCGTCCACAGCTCGCGTGTGATCTTGACGGCCCAGATGGGTCGGGCCGACGTGCGGTCGGAGGTGACCAGGTTGAAGAGTACGGTCTGCACAGTGCGGTTGAGCTTGTGGTTCTTGGTGCGGCTGTTGGAGTTGCGCAGGTCCGAGACGATGCGGCGGAAGAGCAGGACGCGCAGCGTCTTGCTGGGCGTGTGCACGAGGATGGGAAAGAGCGTCTGTGCAAAGGCAGGCGCGTCCAGAATGTCCTTGCGCCGCAGCAGGCCCAGGCTGCCGACCATCTTGTCGCGCAGCTCCGGGTGCAGCACGGCGTGGTGCGCGGTCAGGATGGCCGCCAGGTCGTCGGGGAAGCTGCGCAGGGCGTCGGGGTAGCAGTCGGCGACATGGGCCAGAAGATCAATGAGGTCATGAAAGGTGCGGACCTGGTCCGGCGACGCATTGGCCGGCGCCGTCAGGAAGAGATCGCGTTGCGAGACTGGAAGACGGATGCGGTCAGCATTTGGGGACGTGGAGGAGCGGAAGCGGAAAGACGGGGAGGATGACACGCACCATACTGCTCGTACTGTCTTTGGAACTCGTCCTCGTACGATCTAGAGTTGTTAGAAAAACACGCCATTCACATTTATCTGCGCCTACGTGTCCATGTCTGGGTTACTTGCTTTGGGTCGCGTCGGATCTTGTATTGGAGACTCGCGCTGTGGAGGAGAGTTAGCCGTGGTACTAAAAGAGGGAGGGAACGGCCACGTACAAGTCAGCATCGAGTTTCTCGAGCGCAGCTACCTTTCGTTTGCCCATTTTGGGCGTAGCAGGTGTTATGGTGAACGATTGGGGCAGAGTTGAAGACGATTGGGGCAGAGTTGAAGTTGGCGATGCAAACCTGTGAGAATATTCTTTTTTTTGGTTAGCGCAAGGTTTGCAATCTTATCTTATCTCGATAAAGGAGATACAGTGCGTATATACGGCACAGTGTATATGCACTGTTGATGCCAGCGAATGCAAAACTCGACTTGTATTTCTCTACGTGCACAGAACGTACGAAGTACGGACTACGGAGTACGTAGAGCTCCTTCTCTCGAAGCCTTTGAGAGCATCCTTCTGGAAGCTGGAAGCTCAGACGACAAGGGAGAGGAGTGTGCGTTCTTCTACAAACCGGCTTCTACAAAACGGCTTCGGCTGGACAAACCCTCCGTCGTCGTCCTCAGCGGAGGATTTCGGGCGGTCCGAACCTCCTAGATGGCATATGTGTAAGCAGACTTCTAGGCAGCGTTAACGGTTCCTCGTAGGGCGGAGATGGGCCGGTGTGCTTCAGCTCTCAGGTTCAGGTTAGGTTGCCATTTCCGGCGTCTTGTCTTGGAAGAACGACTAAAAACAGCGCCAAAAGGGCTTCGTAAGACCACGACAAAGCCAAAGAAATCTTGGCTTTTGTTCTAGGCCCGCCGGCAAGTGGGACCTCTCTTCAGCGGTGGTTGCCCAAGAACGGTTGACGCAGGGCATTAGTAGTATGGCCATACGCTAGCCAAGAGAGGGCGCCTAAGGGAAGTCCGCTCAGGAGCGCCGTGGACAGCGGCAGGCAATGTTTGTACGGACTCACGGAGTACGTACGGCGCTCGAGTACAGTACGGAGGAAGAGGCAGCTGTGTCAGCCAGAGACATTCCATTGTAGCAGGGTTGTCGTATGTCGTTGCCAGCGCTGCGCGGTGTGGTCTTCAGCTTCGAGTCTCGGGCCTCTCGGCTGCTCTCAGCTGTCGTCTGCATTGCAATACCGAGAAACTGCTGGTGGAATAGCATGCTACCGAGAGCAGTACCGAGGATGAGAAAAGAGGCAAAGCGTTGGGGACAGGATTCACGTTGAGTCCCTGGCACTCGTATCGTGGAAGAATATCCCAACCCATAAAAGTGTCGTTGTCAGGGCGGGACTTGTCAGGGCACGAGACTAAAACTAACAACAGCTTGGACCATCGGGATGGCGCGGGCACTAATACGGAGGTTGGCCGGGCGTGGCATGAAACAGCGGATGAGGGCAAGGAACAAGCGTGTGAAGTAGACGGCAAAGCGGGCGTGGCGGTGAACTGGGCAAAATGGCAGTGGGTAAGGAGAGACGAGACAATCAAGACCAAGCGTGACGGGAGAAGGAAGAAAGAAGACCATGGTGAGCAGGATAGAAAGGCGTAGCGTTCTGGAAAGCATCACTAGAGGTTGCCGGGCGTCTGTCAGCCAGTGCATATCTCTTTCTTCTCTTTCCCTCTCCTCGTTGGACCTGTCTTGACGGACGTTGGTGGAGCTTGTCTGCACAAGCCATGTGCTGTGCATACTCCGCCTCTATTAACAGACTCGTCACAATACGGAGTACTCCGTAGACGCCCCGTCCTTGGCATCGTCGATTCCAGCTCCCTCGACAGACCGCCGTCTCTGCCACCCAATGTGCCAATAGGGGGTGCATTATGATTGCCGAGACGGAGTGCTCCGTAGTGTCACAGAATTCATCTGGTTTTCATTCCATGTCGTCTCTCTACCTCGCCCTTGATGCAGAACGGAGTATGTACAAGTAAGTACGTAGATAGTCTAGAAGGCAGACTTCCGTCGCGCCCTTCGGACCCAGTCCACTGGGGTCGATGCAATAAAAAGCACTCATCGCAAGGCGTCGTCAACCGCTGGTCTTGGGCCCAACGGCTTCCGTCCAGGGGCGTTGACCGGGAACTATCTTTGCTTCCGTACTTTTGTTTCGCCACTGGCCAGAAACCCACAGACCGTACCTTGCTCCCTTTGCCTGGCACCGACCAGCAGCATTGTTGGGATCACGGCAGGAGACGCGAGAGACGCAAGAGACACGGGAGAAAGACGCCGCAAGAGCCGCCACGATGGGCAAATTTCGGAGGGTCCGCACGACGACAGGCTGTAATAAGTCAGGGTCTGGTAAACCTGGGGAGAAAAGACATGCCTTTTTTCTCTTCTTTTCTTTTTTTCTTTTTCTTTTCTTTTTCTTTGTTTTCTCTTTGTTCCTTTTCCCTTTTCCTTTTCCTTTTCCTTTTCCCTTCCCATTCCCCTTTCCCCCTTTCCTTCTTCTCCTTTCTCTCTCCCTTCCCTCTCTCCCTTCCCTCTCTCTCCCTTCCCTCCCTCTCCCCTTCTCCTACATCCCTTCCCTCTCCCCTCGGCTTTCTCTATTTACTCGGTAGAAGCACCACGTGGCTTGGCAGCGCCGCCATCCTCTTTTCATCCTATCCTGGATCTTTTCTCCATCTTTCAGCTCTCCAACTCTGCGTCCTTTCGTTGCGCCTGTCCCTAGCCTCGCGACGCTTTGAGACGCTTTGTGACGCTACGACGTGCTATGGATGGACTTGCATGTTTCGCTGCAGTAGGCCGCGCAAAAAAACCAAGCGCTAGGCCACTCCCCTTCCCACCCCAATCTTGCCGCCAAGGTAGTAATAACCGCCCAGGTGCCCAACCCGGTGCCAAGCAGCAGAAAAAACCAGCATACGGGAGTACGTTTGTTGCACCGGGTGCCCCAAGGGCCCCAAAGGGTTTCGTACGTGCACCAAGTGGGCAAAATTAAAAGAAAGACAAGAGAATAAAGGGGACTGAAGGAACGGGAGGACGAGGGCCTGGCCAGCCAGACAGCACCCCCCCTCCCCGTGCGGCTCTTGGGGTAGAAGCTATCTCTATCCGTAATGAACGTGCTCCCTGTAGGGCGGGCAAGGCAAACCGGTTGTCCTGCTAGGACCGCCGCCCGCTACCAGCTGCCAGCCGGCCACGTTTTTGGTCGAGTCCAGCGTGAGTGTGAAGGTGACCGACAGCCCTATTCTCTTCCATCGTTTCCTGTTGCCAGCTGCGGCTTTATCGCCGCCTGCCGCTCTCGATTCAGATCGGTTGCTTCCCTGTTTTCCACGCGTTCTCGAAGTCCTCCTGCTGTCGTGCTGGCTCCTCCCTCATTGGGCACGTTGACGCCCTCCCCTCGGCCGTGGTCGTGGTCGAGTTCAACCTTACCATGGTACGGCAGGAGCAATGAATGACAATGAACCGGGAAAGCCTCCACTGTCCCCGGCTGCGCCTCCCGGCTGTCGAGCTACATGACATGCTCCTCTTTTCATTAGCCCTCCTGCTGTCTCTCTCTCTTCCAGCAAAGAGAGGCATACCCACAGAAAAGCCTCCTGTATCTTCCCTTGACTGTCCCATCCCCCCTCCTCCAAGACCCCTCCCTCTCCAACTCCCACCTCCCCCTCCCGCCCTGCCACCCTCCCCGTTTTTCGTTGGGCGCCTCCCGCTCCGGGCCCTAGACGACCGGGTCGC
The DNA here is from genome assembly GCA_019925545.1 of Ophiostoma angusticollis. Taxonomy (NCBI): domain Eukaryota; kingdom Fungi; phylum Ascomycota; class Sordariomycetes; order Ophiostomatales; family Ophiostomataceae; genus Ophiostoma; species Ophiostoma angusticollis. The sequence goes on along the minus strand of JADHKL010000071.1, from coordinate 6,055 downwards.
TTTTCGTTTTCTACCTCGTTCTTTTCTTGTTCTTTTCTTCTTTCCTTCCTTCTTCTTTTCTTCTATTCTTCTTTTCTTCTTCTGCCTGTGCCTGTCCGGCATCGAGCACATTGTCGTACTTGCCTCCCTTACGTCGGCCAGCCTTTCCCGCGCTTGTCACGGCGGTAGTTCAATTTCATTTCGTGTCTCCTGTTTCTCTTTGTCTTTGAATCCTATTTCATGCAGCTCTTTTTTCTCTTTCCTTTTCCTTCCCTTTATTCGGTTACTCTTCTCGTATACTAATACACTACACCATCGTCCTTTCTTCTGTTCGGCTCCTGAGCACTACTCTCTCCAGCTGTCTCGGAGCGTACCTCTGCCTTCTTTCTTCTACTCTTCTTCGTAAATCTCCTAGTAAACCGGACCCTCTCGTCCATTAAATTGTCTGTCTCTTTTTTTTCTACTTGTCTGTTGAGCTTGAAATACACTTCGGGGCCTTTGCAGCTCCGGTTTTTTTCTTCTTGATCCGTCCATTTTGTGCTCTGCTCCTGGACTCTCTGTCCATTTTCTATTTTTTCCTCTCTGTCGATCGTCTTCGCTGTGCGTTTTGCTGTTGTTGCCTTGCTGTTGTTTGTTTTTCCTCTTTGGCGTTTTTGGCCCTTTCTGATCTCCTTTTCTTGTCGTCCTTTTTTGGGTGTCCGCTTCATCCCTTTTTGCTCCTTTTTTTCCTTAAGCACCCTCCCCCCCCTTCTGTTCTAACGGCCAGGCTCGTGCCCCGTCACGGCTGACCAACCGCCGCCCCTCCAACGAATCGATGGGGAGGAAAAGAACGAGAAAAAAGAAAGACCGTCTCACTGCTTTTTATATCTCTTTGCTGGCACATCCGCGCTCTTTCTTTCTCCTCTCCCTCCTCCTCCTCTCTCTCCTCTCCCTCCTCTCCCCCTCCTCCCCTCCCCTCCCCCCCTCTCCTCCCCCCTCCTCTCCGACGCTCTGAGAGGGCCACATGGCGCCGCCGAACCCTCCAGTCCGTGAGCTGGATGGCGGTCCAGGAGCTGGCACTGGTCTGGGCTTGCTCTCAGGCGTTAGCACCAGCAAAGGCGCTGGCGGCAAGGCAAGTGGCACGGTGCCCGGCCGCATCGGCCGACCGCCGCAATGGACGGGCACGCGTTCGCGCAAGCTGGCACGGCTTTACATGTACACGACGTTGTCGGTTGACAAGATCCTAAAGGTGCTGGAAGACGACGTCTTCAAGCCAAGGTAAGAAGGCATGGGAGGATCGCGAAGACGAGGAGGAAGACGAGGACGATGAGCTCTTTTATTCACACAGCATCTCTTGGCCGCCCCTGTAGGAAAAACTCGGCGCAAAAGACAATCCACAACATGCTCGACCACGATCCGCGTTATCTGCGGCCCGAGTCGCGTGAGGACATGAACCAGCGGCTGAAGCTGCTGGCTGCGTCGTCGCAGCGCAGCCGGAAGCCGTGGAAGAAGAAGGACGATGCGAACCAGCCATCGGACCCGGCATCGAGGCAACCAGACCAAGCGAACCAGCCGGTGGCCCCCTCCCAGCAGCAGTCTCTTCACCCCCATGTCCACCAGCAGAGCCTTTTTCAGCCGTCTCTGCAACAGCCGCCGCTGCCGCCACCGTCTTCTATGCCGCACTCGCCCGCGTACGACGGCGTGATGTTGCACGGCATGAAGTCCGAGCTGAGTCCGAGCCAGACAAGTCCCGGACTCGCCTACCTGCCGCAGCAGCAACAGCACCACCAGCAGCAACAGCACCAGCAGCACCAGCAACAGCACCAGCACCAGCACCAGCACCAGCAGGCCCAACACCAGCAGGCCCACCACCCCCAGTTTCAACAACATTATCAGCATCCTCACCCCCAGCACCCCCAGCACCCCCAGCATTATCAGAACCCTCTCCCTCACCCCCAGCATCATCCCCAGCAGTACTCGGCCCACCCGGCAGCGCCGACGTTCTTGCCGCCACCAACAACACTCAGCCAGCAGCCATACGACAACTTCTACTGGCCGCAGTACCAGCATCAGCAACCCCAACACCATCCACAGCGGCCACCGCAGCAGCATCCTCTGCAGCAGATCACGCATGGCGTGGTCCCCCTCATGGCCGCCGGATGGGGCGGCGTATACGACCAGCCGTCGCCCAGTCACGCGACGCATGCGCAGGCCGCGGATCCGACATCGCGTCTCGGCCTGGCACCGACGCCTTACGACCACCTCCAGGGATCCGCCGGCGGTTTTCCCCCGCTGCAGCAGCATCTGCAACAGCATCAACATCAGCATCAGCATCCACAACATCCGCAGCATCAGCATCAGCATCCACAACACCCGCACCATCACCCGCAACATCACCCGCACCCGCATCAGCACCCGCATCAGCACCCTCAGCAACAGCCGCACCACCACTTCGCTCTGGCGGGCAACCCGCTGCCATTGTACCCAGTGCAGCAGCGACAGCGGCGCATGAGCTCGGCAGCATACTCGACGGCGGACTCGGACGCATCGACGGACGTCAGCACGCAGACCATCCAGGATCTGAAGCACCGGCTCTCGGGCTGTTCCACCCACTACGCCAACCAGGTGGTGAACCTCCTGCGCAAGTTCACCATTAGCAACGGGTCCGATGGCCGGACGTCGCCGGCGCTATCGGTCACTGCATTGGGTGGCAGCGGTAGTGGAGGAGGTGGTGGTGGAGTTGGGGGCGGTGGTGTTGGTATTGGCAGTGGTGGTGGTGGTGGCGGTAGTGGTACGGGAGGCAGCGGCGGTATTGATAGCAGCAGCAACGACCCGCATCGAATCAGGAAACTGTGGCGGCAACGGCGAGGCCGGCAGGCGGCTGGCTTGCGGCGCGTGCGCAGCAACGACTCCAGCGGCAGTTCCAGCAACAGCGAGGACAGCTTTGGGGTGCACGACAGCGATGTCGATGTGTATGGTGAAGTGGGCGGTAGTGGTGGCGGTGGTGGCGGTGGCAGCGGCGGCGGCATTGTCAGCGGCATTGGCGGCGGCATTGGCGGCGGTGGCGACGACGACGACGAGACGAGCAGCGCAGCGCGTCGGACCACGAGCTACCCAGGAAGCACACAAGACACCAGTAGCATGGGTGGCGACGCCGAGAGCTCAGAGACAGCCGAAGGCGGCGTCCGATGGTTGACGGCAGGAGGAGCAGCAACGACGACAACGACGACAACGATTCCTGGCGCCTGCGGCGACAATGCCGGCAACCCGCGCCTAGCATTGCCAGGCGACTTTTTCAGCGCGTATCGATACCGCGACGACGCCAACTGTCCGGTCCACAACAAGCAGCAGCAGCAGCGCCAGCGGTTCCAGAAACGACGACGACGCCAGGAACAGCAACAGCAGCAGCAGCAGCAGCACCGGCACGGATACCCCGCCGACACCACCGAAGAGAACAGTGTCGACACCAGCGGCGTCCTCCTAGGCATGGGAAGCAGGGGCCAGCGCGAGCCGCGCTGCTGGTGCGCGATTGCCGATGCCGTGGCGACCGTGGCAGCCGAGGCGGCGGCCGACCGTGCAGGCGACAGTCGCGGCGGTAGCGGTAGCCGTAGCGGTAGTGGCAGTGGCGGTGCGTTCTGGGTGCTCGGCGATGGGCAGCTGACGGCAGAGGCACAGGCAGTGCTGCACGAGTCGCCGGCGCAGCAGCAGCACCTGCTGGCAACGCGCCGCGACCGCTTTGGGCACACGCTGCTGCATTTGTACGCGACACGCGACGGCAGGCACGACAGCCTGGTGGTGGGGACGCCGACCACGAGCCCAGGACAAGTCCAGGCACAGCTGCAACTGCTGACGCTCGTCAGCAACAGCGACGACGCCACGCTGGCAGCCACCAACACGGGTGGCCAGACATTCCTGCACCTGCTGGCGCCGAGCTGGTTCGCTGGCCTGCACGACCCATACGCGCCGCTGTTCCAGCTGCTGGCGCATCTGAAGAGCCGCATGGACCACGCGGCGGCGGCGGCTGCATCGGCAGCAGCAGCAACATCGCCACCACCACTACCAACACCTTCGTCGGCAACAGCACCGCCACTAGGCGATGCGTCTGGCGCTGCGTCTGGCAACCGGCCCCGCTCGCTGCTCAGCCACCTGTTTGCGGCGACGGACGTTTTTGGCCGCAGCTTCTTCCACCGTCTGGCCACGTTTGTCGACGACCCGCGCGTGCTGACGAATGCGCTGGTGCAGATTGACGAGGGCGGTTGCGGCATGGCGCGGCGCGACGCGTTTGCGAACGTGCCGTTGGCTATGTTGGAAGACGAAAGGCCGACGGCGTCGACGGCGGCGCTCGGCGGCGGTAACATGCCGACGGTGTTTGTCAGCGAGGACGCCTTCATCCGGCACCACGAGTCACTGCTGCGCACGGTGACGGCGTCGGACAGCCAGCCGGGCTTCGAGGACGCCGAGGGCCGCAACGGGCTGCACTGTCTGGCCGAGGCGATTGTGGACAAGCGCATGATGGATGAGCATCGCAACGCGCTGAGCTCGGGGCGCAAGCTGTCGCGCAAGAAGACGCTGGACCGGAAGGACTCGGTGGCCACCAACACGCAGACGATGATGACGCCTCCAACAGGCGGCGACAGCACCAGCCCGTACGCCATGACGGCCCCGACCGGGTCGCCGTCGCTGGCGCGGACACTGCTGTACACAGCACCGTCGTTGTCGTCGTCAACAACAGCAGACGGGGTGGCGCAGATGGCGACGCGGCTGCGGCTGGTACATGGTCTGCTGTCGCCGCCACGCCGCTCGGAGGACGCAGTGGACGTGGCGCACTACGACCGGCGGGGCCAGCCGGTGCTGACGGCGTTTGTGGTGCACATCGCCGACGACCAGGAGGACAAGAGCAAGAGCCTCGTGGCCATCCTGGAGGCGTTGCTGGCGGCGGGCGCACGCGTCGAGGGCCGCAACCGGCGCGGCGAGACGGCGCTGCTGGTGGCGGCGCGGCTGGGCCGCAAGATTGCGTTGACGACGCTGCTCGACCACGGCGCCAATGTGCACGCGCGCGACGCCGCCGGTCGCGGCGTGCTCGATGTGCTGGACATGCAGTGCCGGCGCGGGCACGCGCGCCACGACGTTGCCCTCTACGGCCGTCTCGAGGCCTGCCGCGTGCTGCTGACCGGCATCAAGCAGCTGCCGCTGGGCGTCAAGCAGCGCCCGACCCTGCTGGACGAGTGGTCGCTGGCGCGGCGGCGGCGCGACGCTTCCATGACGATGTGAACGTTCTTCGGCCGCTTGCATGACGATGTAAACGTTCTCGTTTGCGCCGCCGCTTCCATGACGATCTAAGGTTTCGTTCTTTCGTCTATTTATTGATTTTATTTTCTAGAAAAAGCGAGGCATATGGGGCATAAAAAGCATGAATACGGGCTTTCTCTCTTTCTCATCTTTCCTTTTTTCTTCCTTTTTGCTTCTGTACTTGACGAGCACGAGAAAAGAATATAGATAGGGTGCGTTTTGACAAAGAGCAGACGCGATAGAAAATGAAGCATTGCGCGTTTTTCCTTCTTCTCGCCGACTATATCACGCCTGGTGTCGTCTGAACAGAACTATATACTCTCTCCCTCTGGCCTGTCTACAACACGACTGCGAGAAATCAAAAAACACAATCGCATCCTTTTCCCGGCTTTGTCCATGTATTTTCCGTTCGATGCTTTTGCATCTCGACAAGAAACCCCCTTTTCGTCGACTTTTTCTACTTCGTTTCCCTCCCCCCTTTTCCCTGCGAGGAGCGGGAAAAATATAGGATGTGCAGGGGTCCCAGCTCCCAGCTGCCAGCAGCTAATACCCGGAAAGAGGCTGGGCCGAGAGTTTGCCAAGAGAAATTATGGTGACGGGAATGGGCTACAAACGCAATTTAAAAGTGTGGAAAGTGTGGGGCTGGCACGTGTCGGATGCAATGTAGTGTCCAAAGTAGTTGATTCATTGAAGCTTGAATCCTCTACACCGTCTTTCTGGGGAATTCTCCCTTTTTAGGGGGAAAATTCCCTTTTCCCAGCCACCGGATTAAGTCCTAATTTCCGTCCAGTGGATACAGACACCCTCC